>JAFJYH010000133.1:0-118094 GCA_017365405.1 Cadophora malorum | reverse complement strand
ACCCGACATCCCGGATCCTCGCTTCGACGTCATCTGTAAATTTGCTCGTGATCGCTGCCCGCTCAACTCCACTTCTATGTGCCTGGCGAGCTTCTCTTCCGTCAACAGAACCCCAGAGACATTACTGAGGAGTCCAGGACACAATTTCACTCTACAAACAGTCCTAGTCAGCCATTCCAGATTTCCATCATGACGAGCTTCGTCGGTCACAATAAAGGTCTGATTGACTTTGACCAGAAGAGTCTGGCAGGTATGTTCGTTTGCAATAATTGGACTGAGATTCAGAAGCTCATAGATGCCACAGTTGCCGCAGCGTCAATTGCATTCAACCCAATCTTTTGGAAGTAGGTTCACACATCCAATTCTACAGGCACTCGAGATCTGCTAACATGAAATGCAGCACTGTAGCTCGTCAAGGTAGCTCCACCACCTTCCCTCACCTCTCCCAACCTTAACCAAAGCCCTTCAGAATACCACAACAAAATCCTGACCAAGCTCGCCGGCGGAAACTCTCGCATGGCATGCTACGGACTCGCCGTGACCATCTTCTCCCTAGGTATCTTCCGCGACTTGCTATACGAACGAGCCCTGCGCGCCCAACCTAGCCATCCCCTCCTCCAGACCGCCCTTGCAACATACGTCGCGTACGGCCTCATCGCCACAGGCAATGTCCTCGTCCTGTCTTCCATGTGGGCGCTCGGCGTCACGGGCACATACCTCGGTGATTACTTTGGCATTTTGATGGATGATATTGTGACTGGGTTCCCGTTCAACGTTACGGCTTCGCCCATGTATTATGGCTCGACGATGAGCTTCTTGGGAACGGCTATCTTGTTTGGCAAGCCTGCGGGTATCCTTTTGACTGCTGAGGTTTTGATTGTGTACTTGATTGCTTTGAGATTCGAGGATCCGTTCACATCTGCTATCTATGCGAAAAGAGAGAAGGCGCAAAGCAAGAGTGGATTGAAGAAAGCCAAGAAAGAGTTGTAGGTATGATTGATGCCTGGCAATCGGTACAGAGGGTTGGTTGAGATGGCAACGGGGAGCATGATTTCGGATGAAAACATCTGCGGTGAGTTGAGTTGAGTTGAGCTGAGCATGGCTACGAATTGCATTCATTGGAAAGGGATCTCAAAAGTGATTCAACATTAGCGGGCGTTGCATAGATATCAACTACTTTGCATCGTGGGCGTTTGGGAAAGAAAGGGTCATTCTGTAGACTTTCTTGTAAATATCAAGAGCTTTATAAGTCATCCTTGTTGCGACATACACCTGCTCTAGGTTTTCCCGTGCTCCTTTAATCCAACTGAGCAACTTGGAAGCACCTAGATCTCAGGATATACATCCCTATTCCAGGTCAGCAACGTTCTCATATCTACTCATAGAGGAATACTCACGTCCTCCTCAACAACGGCATCGACTCCTTGATCTTCTCCCTATATTCCAAATCGACATCCACAACTCCAATCTCAGCCTCGCTCCCTTCACCTGTCATATCCAGCAACACCTTTCCCCAAGGATCTACCACCATCGAATGTCCATAACTCGTTCTCTTCTCATTGTGTGCTCCGATCTGCGCTGCTGCAATAATATAGGCCTGGGTCTCGATCGCTCTCGCTTTCAACAGTGTCTCCCAGTGTGCTTTACCTGTAGGGACGGTAAATGCAGAAGGGTAGGTTAGGATCTGTGCGTTCTGGCGTTTGTGTGCTAAGCTGATTTCTGGGAAGCGGAGCTGAAGAGACAGGGTCTGTCAGTATAGAATCCATTACCTTATTGTTTCGAAGAGCTTGAGTACTCAAGCTCATATAGGAGCTGAGAAACAAAGACATGCAACAAGCGAACATACATCAAAACAAATCATCAAACCAACCCTTCCCATAACCGTCTCAACTGGCTTGACAATCTCCTTTCCACCATCGACACTGTTACTCTCTCTCAAAGATCCATAGTCGAATAGATGCAGCTTGTCGTAGTACGATTCTATCTCTCCTCGTTCATTCACCCAAATGCTGCGGTTGGCCATCTTGCCGCTAGCTGTAGGGACATGAATACTAACATTAATGGCTAGGTTGTTGTCCTTTGCAGAGGCTTGGAGACCGAGGACGAATGGGCTGCTTTCCATGGGCCGAGCAAGGGAGAGGGATTCTTGCGGACTGGAAGCAATGTAGTCCTGTGTAGCTAATTGAGTCATGTTTTTATGTATACAGAGCACTTCTAGCAAGCTGGGTGAGAAGAACTTACTGCAGCTTCTGGAAGAAAGAGTGCCTATTGAAATGTAAGGGGATTCTGTTGTCTCGGACTGTTTTTTCTACTTACTTTTGCGCCAGCCTCTACGGCTTTCTTGACGAGGGATTGACAGAGCGCCAGGTTATGGCTCATGGATGCCGTTGAGCATAGTTGGCCAATGGCCTGTGTGTATTTAGCTCTAATCGAGTAAGATGTTGGAAGAGATATTTACTGCAATTGCCATATTGGTCGCTGAATTATAAGACAAAGAATATGAGAAATGTTGAAGTAGGAAGTTACAGAAAGTGTATCGATAAGGACGGATGAATGAAATGTCGGATGAGAAAAGTTGGGTGTGTCATTGAGATCACAAAGACATGGAAGGAAAGCTCTGTGATATGAAGATCGCATTGGGGAAGAGAAAGACGCCGTTACGCGCTTGCACGTCTAGAGTGGGTGTCACCATAGAGGCTCGGTTGGTCAGCTTGAAGGCATTCCCAAACTCGATCAACGCTATCTGAACATCCAAAAAGAAGAAAGAACACAAGCAGGCGCAAATTATTTACAAACTATGGCTCAAATATCCGAAGAATAATCGCGCTCCTTTCCCTCTACCAAAAGTCGATAACATAAAATGCTTACTGTTCAGACGCACGTGGATGTGGGTCATGACGTCTGCGAGCCTCTCAATTCGAAAAGCTTACTCCGAACATTCTCAGCCTCTCCCTGAAACTTCTCGTCCGCGACTCACCGAGCAGCTATATTCAAGGGCCACGGTCCCAGCATTCTTCCGACTATAGAGGCTGCGACTTCATCACTTAACGTTTAAACAATGTCCTTGTAACATCATTACGAAATGTCCAATGGCGGCCAAGCCGGGAAATCGTCAACTTGTAGGTACAAGCTCCTGTATTTATTGTACTGCCACTAATTCTTCGTAGCATTCCAGTATGTCCTTATTCCAAGTTCTGATTCAGTATTCATGGGAAGCCGCTGGCCAGACGTGCAAGCTGCTCGAGCCTTCTAAACGACTTGCTGTGCTTCGATATTTTCCAAAAAGAGCAATACACTGACTTCCAAAAAGCTTTGTAGCTGGTCTGGGGTCTGGCATCCTTTCCGCAGTCCTCCTCCAACCCGCCGACCTCCTCAAGACCCGAGTCCAGCAGTCAGGACACAGCTCACTCCTCGCCACCATCCGCGAGATCTCCAAGTCCCCCAATTCCATTCGATCATTCTGGCGAGGGACCCTCCCCTCAGCCTTACGAACCGGCTTCGGATCCGCCATCTACTTCACGAGTCTAAATGCCCTGCGTCAAAATGCCGCACGTTCAAACCTCCTCCGAAGCATAGGAGCTATCGACAAGAAAGCCCTCCCTAGCCACTCGTCTGCCCTCCCGAAACTGTCGAACCTAGCGAACCTCACGACAGGTGCGATTGCGCGCGCAGGAGCTGGCTTTATATTGATGCCTATGACTGTTATCAAGGTCAGATATGAGTCGAGTTACTATGCATACAACTCGATTGCCGGAGCTGGGAGAGACATCCTGAAGACGGAGGGCTTGAAAGGCTTCTTTGCAGGTTTTGGCGCAACAGCCATACGAGATGCGCCATATGCAGGACTATATGTAGTCTTCTACGAGCAATCGAAAAAGCGGCTCAGTCTCCTCGTACACAAAGTGCCTATAGCAGGAGAGCTATCAAAAGGCATGAAAGGGTCGACATCCGCATCAATCAATTTCGGGTCGGGGATACTGGCCGCAGGTCTAGCTACAGCTCTCACAAATCCCTTCGATGCGATCAAAACCAGAATTCAGCTCCAGCCGAAGAAATATCATAACATTGTCCATGCGGGACGGAAGATGGTGAGGGAAGATGGCTTCAAGTCGCTGTTTGATGGCTTGGGAATACGAATGGGCAGGAAGGCTGTCAGTTCGGCGCTGGCGTGGACGCTCTATGAGGAGCTTATTAGAAGAGCTGAGCATGTTTGGACACATGCGGAAGTCCCAGCTCGCGCGTTGTAAAATCACCACTCTGTACAACAACACAAAAGATGCTACTCAGGCAGAAGTCGAGAATATGGCTTTAATTGGAGCCAGATCCATCGAATCTCAAATGTACAACATATCAGAACATCAGATATTACGATCATTTACTCGGACGCACTTGTTTTGACGAGTTTCCATTTCATATTGAGTGGGTATTTCAAAGACCGCGGAACAAAAGGATCCAAAATCATTTTCTCGCGAAGCAGAAAATCAAACACAACTCCAAAATCGACCAAACTCCTCCCGATATTCCAAGGTTTGAGGCACGTATTTTCTTCTCTTTGCTGCAAATGTTTACCGTTTCCCACCGGCCAAGAAGGTCAATAGTGGAGATGGCGATGGCTTTCTCTCGTGCTTCTTCTTGCGTACGAACTCGAATTCGGTTTCGTGGTGGTGATGTTTCTTGCCCTCGATAGACAACAGGACAGGCTGTCTGCGCTCTCTGATTTCTCTAGTATGAGACCACAGGAAATCCTGTTCGTATTCAGGGACCCAGCGTTTGATCAGAACGTAATCGGGATCCTGGATATTCACGTTAGTCATGGCTTTCGGGAGCAAATCAGAGCGAGCATTTCTTTTTCTTACCTGGTCAAATTCGTAGTCGATTCTGTACCGGTTGAGCGTCTCGATGGAGAGATGGCGGCGCGACATTCGAGTGTATGTTGGTCTATTTGGATCCACACCCTTATCCTTCTTAAGAACCACCGCAATCTGCCTCTCATCCATTCCAGATTTGCGCAGATCCTCCTGAAGCCGTTTCTGGTACTCCTCCTCCCTCTCCGCCTTCTCCTTCTTCGCCTTAGCTGCCTTCTCAGCTTCCTCAATCTTATACTTCTCAATCGCCGCTTCGGCCTCTTTCTTCAACCTCTTCTTCTCCTCCTCCGCCTTCTTCTCATCCCTCAAACGCTGCAACTCCAATTCCTTCTTAACCCGCTTCTCCTCAGCCTCCTTCTCCTTCTGCGCCTTGAACTCCTTAAGTTCCTTGCGGGCCTTCTCGAGCTCGATATCCTCCTTTGTGGCAGCGACCTGTTTCCGGAGACGCTCATCCTCCTTCTGGCGCTCCTTGTCGATCTTGTACAGCTCTAGCTCCCGACGAGTCTTCTCCATCTCGTACTCGTCGCGCGTGTGCACCGCTCTGTACGCCTCGAGCTCACGACGGACTTTGTCTTTCTCTTGTTGGTCTTTAGCGAGGCGGTACGCTTCGAGCTCGCGCCGGGACCGATCCATCTCATACTCGTCTCGGCTATGGACTGCTCGGTAGGACTCCAACTCCCTACGAGTTCTGTCGAGCTCATACTGATCTCTAGGATCTTGGACGAAAGAACTCGGTCGGGAGCGAGAGCGGGAACGTTGTCGTTGAGGTGGTGCGAGGCCCAGGTAATCGTCGTCCTCGTAGTCATTGTAGATGCGATTGTTGATTACGATGGGAGCTTGAGGGGCTGGAGATGGGGGACTGATGGGTCGGCGATGGCCGGTTGATCGTGATCTGTGGACGCCTCCGACGCTGACTGCGGGCACGAGATAGGAACTGCCCTGGCTTTCGTAGAATGGGCGTGGTGCTGGGCGGTAGCGATGTTCGGGGTAAACAACGGGTTGAGGCGATGCTCGACCACGCCGGACTCGGATATCGAGTTCGTCCTCGTCGTAATGGTCGTGATAACTCATTTTGGCGAGGCTATCTTTCAACCCTCAAAGCTTGGTTTCTTATTTATTTTTTTATTCCCGTTGGCGCAAGGCTGCGGTTCCTGTTTTGAAATCGTATTGCTCTCGGGCGTCGTGGAGCAAGGCTGTCCTGTCCTGAGCTGTCAAATACGGTAGGCCCCGCACTGTGGGTTGTTGCCCTGGGCTTGGACGGACGATCTCGATAGGCGAAAGGTAAGGCGAACTGGTGGTGTCTCGAACTTTGTCGCTACCTTATCCTTCGCAACGAACGTCCCTCGATACTGAAATATTGTTCTGTTGAGGTTGAAATATCCACGCACACATGCACTCAGATATGAGAAGTGTAGGTCGAAACAGAGATGAGTGAGAAGTAAAAGGAAGGAGAAAGTCGGTGTCAGCAGGAGTGGGCATGGGCTGATTTAAGGTGAGACTACTGGGCATGGGAGAGCATGGAGGTCATGGAGGGGTATGGTATCGGTACCCTCGATATAATTATTGCTAACACAAGACTGTAACCTTCCCTTCCTCCCTCCACTCCCTAGCTACCGGACGCAGGAGCTGATCTGGCCTGGCTGAGTTGCAGGTGGTCTGGCGCCTCCGATCCATGTAAAAATCATGCTGTGGACACCTTTATTGTTCCGTCTTTGGGCCTCTAGGTGCAGTTGGTGGTGCAGTGCGAGTGAGCACTTGACCAGCCACCAACAGCCAGCTTTGCTCACAGGGTATCGTAGGGCAGGGGACCACCAAGAAAATGCCCAGACCATCAACGGGACCTTCCTTCTCATGCCGCTGTATGGAGATAAGTCTTGAGCAGCAAAAAGGCGATTCCAACCAGCAAGCAGAATGTGGAAACTCACTGCCATGAATAGGACGAGAAGAGAGACTACCACCACCGAAACTTCCGGTTTCTGATGCGTGCTGCCGCTACCGTTCCCGGGCTCTGGATGTGGATTTGGGTTTTGGGGTTTGTATGTGGCACAGCTGCATATCTATTCCAGGTCTTCCATCATCTCCTGCACGCTTCATAGGCCAGCCCTAAGAAGATTATATTCCCACTTTGCAGTTCCCTACCTTGTCTGGTCGCCAGCCTCCAACTTGGCTCGCAGTAGTGCCGTTTTTGCCTTCTCCCTTAAGTTACAGTAATTTGCAGGGACATGTCAAGAGAGGTCAAAGGAGATCGTAGCGGGGGTGTAGTAGAGACTACTGCAGAGTATGCAGCTTGCTAGAGTGCTAGAGCCAGTGGTCGTTCAGCGCTCGTAAAATGAACCTCACATATCGTCTCCCTCGTCGTTTGGGGGCTCCGAGAACGCAGGAATGTCCAGTTGTTGGATGTCCGTCCCGGGTATTCTACATTTCAAGTTACTTACTTACTAATACAGTCATAGAAAGTAGTAACCAACTCTTGCATCTGCATGCATTTAAAGCGTTCGGCTGCCCCGCTACCAAATTCAGGGTTGGAATTGCTGAATGGCGCGGGGCATACGAACCTCACTGAATGGACCTGGAAATCTGAAAACAGTCAACAGCAACGAGGCGTTTGAAATCCAAAACGCCTATCAAAATACCGTTGGGTGTTCCCGCGATACGCTCATACGGGGATCGGGCCGCAGGGAGGACTAAGGACCATCTTGTTGCCCCTTCTCAAACACAAAGGCCGGCCGATGGATGAACCTCAAGAGGGTTGGGCATGGCATAGTTAGGATCTACTCTACCCCTCCATCCCTTTTCGGCCATGTGGGTCGGGGTTGAAAAATGGCCCCCAAATTTTTGGAGCTGGATATCTACGAAATAAATTTAGAAACGAGCTGACAAGAAACTTGTTTAGAACTGTTAAGACTTGGAACTGTCTTTTCAGGCTCGTTTTCGGCGTCTTTTTTCGTGGAGAATTGGTGGAGATCGAGAATTTTTTGGTTACTGGGTGTTGGATTTGGTGATGACTGAGCCGAAGCTGAAAGAATGACATGCAGAGGCGTTAGGCGAGACGAGAGAGAAACGCGCGCCTGTGACTGTAGACCATGCAACTGCTTCACCGAGTAGGGAAACGGTCCTGTGAGTCTCGGGTTGATGATGAATAAGATGCTTGTATTCCCTCCCTAGCCAAAGTATCACGAAGCATGAAAATTCTCCTCGTCTTGCCTCCGGAAGAGGTTTCTCGGTGATTCTATATATCAAGTATTACCACATTTACCAGCCGGTAATCTCTCTTGATTGCCACGGTCTTATTTGGATTTTTCTATCTGATGTGCCTTTGGCTGCCGCACCGATAGCCAGTAGAAGTTGTCGTGTCGGGTAGCTGAACAACCCTTAGACGACTATTTTCAGCCCCCAAAACCGAGATGGCGAATCTTGATGCTGGGACACATGGTAGATGGCTCGGGACGACACACCCTGAACGATGGGACGGGGAAGAAGTTTCTATTTTTGGTATTGTATGCTGGTTGTTTTTCTCGTGCTGCTTTTGAGAGTTTGAGGATGAAGCCATTCCTTCAATTCATTCCGTTGCCGTTGGCATGGGCTATGCTGTGTGCGACCCAACCCATTGCTACATTCCCCACTTTGCGGATGTGCCAGACAGTGCCACGATCTACTCCTGACCCAGACCCAGACCCAGGGAACAGCTCGTTGGAAATAGGTAATCCTCCTTGATGGACATGGACATGAGAAGTGAGGTGATGCGATGCATGACGGCTCCTCCCTTCCCATGCTTGCCTCCCATACCTTCCCCTGCCCTGACTCTGCGCCCTACACTCCGTCACCTTCCCCTCATGCACGCCCTCCGCTCTTGAAAATCTGATCCATGTGCTCCCGGCTATTCTTGAAAGTTGTCTCGAGATACTGGAGGCGCTTGCCTAGATTCTCGACTTCTGAGGAGAGCGTGCGTGTCTCGGTCGTCAGGCGGGAATTCACTTCGCTCGTAGGGCTGAAGACGAACCTAGGTGGCCAATCAGTTTTCTATTCTGAGGTGTGTATGCGTACTCGTTGCTTTTTCTTTTCCGAGTGTGAGATTTGGGAGGGTCTCGTGATCATGACCATTGATCCATGGGCTGGGCTGGATGGTGCGCCTGCCTAATGTCGAAGGGACGGTGGCAGGCCATGATAATAGCGCAAAGAATATAAGGAAAAATGCGAAGAGGTGTATGAGCTTACATCTTGCCTACTCCCTCGTACATGTTGGTATCAGATGGTAGCTCAGACACCTCTTTGGCTGTCAACTCGAGCTTACGGATCTCGCGTTGTTTGATGGCAATTTGAGATCTGACTATGCCGATTTGTTGTTGAGATTGGATGGCTTGATTCTCAATCTCTTGGACCAGCTAGACACAGTGTTAGCAAGAGCTCGTTAATGAAAGATACATGAAGAAGTCGCATGTTGAGATGGTGTGAGGCAGTGAAGCCGAGCCAGTCTCATAGACTGCTGTCTGACATACCTTTTGGAGAGCTTCATTTGAGATAGACATCTTCGTCAGACTCAATGTCCTAGAAATCAGAGCAGAGCAAAAGATAGCTCGAATCGATATGCTGCTGCCTCAATATCCCACACTCGCTTGACGGATTCTCGCGATAGTGTCTTACCTTAGAAACGGTACGCGGTCAGGTGAATGCTGGCACGTGGAGATGGAAAATTGGTCAGCTTACTTGTAGAAGCTCAGCTGTGTTGCTCGTGGATGATGGTTGTTGGTTTTCTGCAACTGCTCAAAGGAGACTGGCCAATAGGCGATAGGACGTACCCCACTGTTGACATGATTGGTCATCATGCAACGGGGGTTTGCTCCGGACTTCGAGCTTGAACATTCCCAGGACGGTGAGGCTTTTGCTTGTGAAAACACAAGAAACAGACTCCAATTATTCAAATCATTGTTCTAAGTTGACCACCAATTTATGAAAATTACACTGCCAACTCCGGATACCATTATCGCCGTTTTCAAGCTGGACATGCACAATTTTTCCACACCGTCGTTCAGTCAGCAAATGGATGTTCGGCTTCGCCAAGTCTCACACATCCCTGTCAGGGATTTGAGGCACATCTTGATAGCACACTCTAGCGCCCGAGGATTCCGTGTACCTACCGAGGATAGCTTCCCTGCGGATTCTTGAAAACGATTCAAGTCAGCCAGCCGCCACTCGCGATGCTTTCTTCGAAAGTCAATTCAGACATATGAGAAGAGTGTGATGTATTCAAGAGTACCACCGTTCGGAGCGCATTTACCGAATGTGCCGGACTCCTGGCAACGAATATATTCGCAACCAGCTGGCACTCACGAACTCACCGGCATTGGAGGGGTCGTCTGGAGGGGCTCCGTCCTGTGTCGAAGTTGAAGGTCCACGGATGCATGACGTTGCAGGAGATGGCTTCCTCTAGTGCAGGGGTTCTTCACGGTCTTTCCATGTCAGGCCAGCCAGTCAGTCAAGTGGTGTGGTCCATCCAGCGCATTCGAGGCAAACAAGAACTAAGGTAGGTAAGGTCGCATTCCAGTTCAGGTTAAGTTAAGTACGAAGCTCTTCCCTTCCATTTCCTCTTCTTTTCTCTACTTCCTTGTCTTGTACCCCAAAGCATGTGGCCGCGCCTTCCTGAACGACTCATCTTCAAACGTTAGGCTCAAGATCATCTGCGTGTAACTTTCTACACCCAGCTCTTCCAAGATTCCAAGGCCAGCGTTTGAAGGGAGTCCCCAAGTAATTTCTAGCACACTCTCGCTCTTCGAAAAAAGACAGCAATAGTTTCTCAAACAAGTTTTTAACAAAGTCTCATCTCATCCTTATACGAGCTTCGCAATGGGCTTCTTTTTACCGTCGATCAAGTATCCGCCAGCGCGACCAGACGAAGGTTACTGGAATCCTGTCACTTCAACAATCAACTGGTGTGAAGGTCAGACATTCTTTTCCTATTGCATTCTCCGAAACTAATGCTGTGTTGCCAGAGGACTACTATGCTACAATCTACTCTGCTGAAATTGTCAACACTCTCACCAACCTGTTATTCATTGCTCTGGGAGTCAAAGGCATTCGAAACTGTTTGAAGTATGGACATGATAGCATTTTTGTGGTGTCATTTTGCGGATGTAAGAAATTGGGAATCTACAGATGTGGGCAAATCACTGACGTTGATAGACCTGCTGGTTGGAAGTGGCTCTTTTGCCTTTCATAGCACATTGAAGTGTAAGTCGCCCGGTGATTTGAAAGTCTGGTTGCTAATTTTGGGAACAGATCCTATGCAATTGCTGGATGAGCTTTCGATGATATACACGGCTACCATTATGTGTTATGCGACTTTCTCATTCTCTCAGTCTCGACTTGTCCGCCAGTTTCTGGGTGCTGGGTTGCTTTCCCTAGCAGTGTTCATCACGGTATGGTTCTCTTATCCCAAAGGCCCTGACATATGCATGCTAACATTTTTGCTACCAGCTCTACTACCACTACCTCCAAGATCCCGACTTCCACCAAAATGCCTTCGCACTTCTCCTAATCGTTATAATGGCTCGGAGTACATATGTGATGGAAGTAAATATTCGACCTTCCTTGAAGGAGAAATATGGCACAAAGTCCCGAACAGGAGTTGATTCTGGGTCTGTCACGTCAGCAGAGCGGTTGGAGAACGATAACAGGGATAGAGCTATCCTCAAAAATATGTGGATAATGGTTGTTCTTGGTTTAGCCATATTCTTAGGTGGCTTCGGAATCTGGACATTGGATAACCAGTACTGCTCGAAAATACGCCATTGGAGACATCAGGTTGGATTGCCATGGGGGATACTTCTGGAGGGTCATGGTTGGTGGTGAGTTGATTCACTGGAAGGTTTTCTGCAAAGTTTGACTGACTGGACTAGGCACTTAATGACTGGAGTTGGTGCATACTATTACATCGTCTGGGCTGTTTGGCTGCGGCATTGCCTCAACGAGCGACAAGACGAATTTGTCCTAAACTGGCCCTCCGTTTTCGCTCTTCCCGAGGTCATCTCTTCGGAAGACTATGAGAAGAAGACAGGCCAAAATTGGACCAAAGATTATTCCAATGGACATATCCAAGCCAATGGGAACGGGGTTGGAAACGGCTACAGACATGGGACAAGAGAAGACCGAAAGTCTGTTTGAGGAAAATGGATGTTTGACGGACGTGTTGGATGAAAATAGACCGAAACTTAGATTTATACCCTTCTCTTTTGGTCTCCTCAATGCTCCTGGGAGATAATAGACAGTATTTCATATGAACCGAGGTTCCAGTTGTTATGTTGTTTATGTGGGAACCATAATCCAGAAACACATCTAAGTATTAGCAAATCCTCAAACTTACAGTAACAGAACATGGTTTCTTGTAAAAAATCGAAAGGAATTTCAAATGAGTAACAAGGCCGAGTTTCCGCCTTGTTCAACGCAACGCCTCGTCATAGCCTTGTGGGGGTGGGCTCGCCCGGCCAGGTTGACGAACCCTTGATCTGCAGCCAGCCCAGCCCAGAATAGCGCATAGTTGGCATCTCCAAATATGCATGCTACTGCACTGCAGACTGCCTTGACACGCAATAGGAAACATACCACTCAACCTCGTATCCCCAACACCTGCTTTCTTGCTGCGCCGCTCCTTTCCAAGCTGCATGCTGTCCTCATGTCACCAGAACCCTAGAATGATAAATCTCGAATGAAACCGACTTTGCGAAAGTGGAATTGGGGCAAGCTACGAAATACGTCCCGGAGCTCAGATGTTCGCGCGATAGCCAGAGACCCGAACGGACGGATTAAAAAGTGACAGGCATTCTTCCACGCGACTGGACGCGATTGATCATTCGACGATTCGCAGAACAACGCAGGCACTAGGAGAGGAGTGGGGTGTCTGGGTAGAGATACAAGGACGGACAAAATCAATGGCAGCTCCGAAACAAACTTCAAGATGGGGGAACTTCCTGCAGCAAGCTGTTGCTGGGGTAGAATCGAGGCTGGACAATATTTTGGCGGAGGGGGTCGAGGATCAAGCTGCTGCAGCTGGGCAGAAGAAATCTGGAACTCCTACGCTGCCTGCGTCTTCTTCGAAGTCGGATTCAAGTGCGTACCTCTTACGTTTTGATTTGCGTTAGTTGCAATGGAATGTCAGCTAATGCATTGGTGCTATAGGTGTTTCCAGGACGGCTTCTACGAATAGAGCGAATGATCGATTACAAGAACGTCTTGCTAGAGCTATAGCTGCGAAGAACTCAGCGCAGAAACCCGATAGACCGGATTCCCTGGCCCTCTCTTCAGGCGTCCCATCTCGGACAGGCAGTCCTGCTACTGTGAGCAGTAGTCCAAGACAGAGTATTGATGCGCCGGCGCCTAAGGTAGAGGAGCAGAAGACAGAGGACAAAAATGCTGGGCAGGAGACGGCTTCACGGCCATCGCAGGACGAGGGTAGTGAGCAGAAAATGGTACAAGCTGAAGCGCCGTCCATTGCTGTGCAGCCTGGAAGTCCGGTCATTGAATCTGCGCCGGAAGCTCAACAAGAATCAAACGGGATTGTGCTTAAGTCTGAAGCAGAAGCTTCTCCCAGACCTTCGGTGGAGTCGGCGAGATCAAGCATACCCCGAGAGTCCATCGATTCGGTAAGACAGCCTAGTCTACGACCTTCCATGGAGATACCATCTGGTGAACGACCGGAATTGTTATCTTCGGCGGTCAAAACACCAGCAGAGTATGAAGCTCTGCTAAAGCAATTGCAGTCAGACCATGAGACTTCCGAGTTGCAGAGACAAGAGGAAGTGCATGGGTACATCGAGAGAATCGATGCTCTCCAGTCAAAACTTCAGTATTTGGCGAAGGAGGGTGCTGAGGCGGCACGGAAAGCCAGTGGATCTGCTCCCAGTGGTAGCTTAGAGAAGAAGCTCGCGGACAAAGAAGAACAAGTCGCCCTCTTGATGGAAGAAGGTCAAAAGTTGTCCAAGAAGGAACTCAATCAACTCACGACGATTAAGAAGTTACGAGCGAAGATCCAGGAAGACAGCAAAGTAATTGAAGAGGCCAAGAGGAAGCAGGAAGTAGCTGAGAGGGATTTTACAATCGTTACGGAACGGTGGAAGAGAGCTGAGACTTTTGAGAAGCGGCTGAACGACAAGCAAAAAGAGGTTCAGCAATTGCAGAAGGATGTGGAAACTCTCAAGGCTGCCAACGAGCTCAAAGATTCGGCCATCATGGAGCTGGAAGCAGAGCTAGATGAGGCTATTGCTCAAGGAAAGCAGGCTGAGATCAAAGTAGCTAACGAAGCTCTCGAGGCAGAGAAGAAACGGGCTGCAGATCTTGAAGACGATATTGCGAACCTGAAGATCGAAAAGAACCTGGTGGCTGATAGAGCACAAGCGCAAATCAAGGAATTGAGAGAGAAGATGGACAAGGATGTCGAAAAGGCTCGGATGACGGAGCTGGAAATGAAGTCCGAGCAACAGATGTTGGAGAGCAAGCTGGAGGTCATGAGAGCAAGGGCCGAGGAGGTCTCGTCAGGAGCTACAGGCGATGCGCAGGCAAAGTTGCTGCGACAAATAGAGACTTTGCAGACGCAGTATGCTGTCGCCAGTGAGAATTGGCAGGGCATTGAAGCCTCGCTTATTGCACGGGCTACGACTCTGGAGAAAGAGAGGGACGAGGCTACAAGGAGAGAAGCTGATATCAGGAAGAAAGCTCGAGAAGTGGTAAGTTTTGCGCCCAGGAATTTGTTGACTTCTCTTTAACCATTTACAGACACTGAAAGCGAAGCGCAATGAGGACGAGCTTGAAGAGTCAAGATCGAAGATGCCTAGCTTCCAGCAAGAGCTCGCAGAGCACAAAGCAAAATTAGATACTCTACAGCAGAGAGCAGAAGCTGCGGAATCAGCTTTGATCGAAGCCAAAGCTTCTTTTGAGCAAGAAAGGCAAGCGTGGAAGTCGGAGATGCAAAATCGCATTGATGAAGAGAGGCAGAAGCTACAAGAAGAAACACAGTACAATAGAGCAGACTCGCCTGTAGCATCAACAAGGCGAGGCCTGACGTCCGAGTACCTTGGGCTTCAGAACCTACAAATTAGACGAGCTTCAGCTCGCTCGATAAACAACGACGTGCCTCCTGTATCAGGTTTCCTAGGCCGCCGCCCATCCGCCCAAATACTCGGCAAATCCTCAGGAAACGGCACCCCAACCCGACAAGACTCCATGCAATCCCTTAAAGAGACCAATAACGGAGAAAACCACGCCTCATCCCCATCCATTCACACCGACGCTGATGACTTCTTCGAACACACTACCTCCCCCTCCTCCCCCCACCAAACAATCAACGACCTCGTCTCCGTCTCCACCGCCGGCGCCGGGCCATCCGTCCAACTTGTCGAGCGCATGTCTTCCGCCGTCCGCCGCCTCGAAAGCGAGAAGGTCGCCACGAAAGAAGACCTTGCGCGACTCTCTGCTCAGCGCGACGAAGCCCGCGCGGAGATCGTAGCGCTTATGCGTGAGGTGTCCCAGAAGCGTGCTGTGGAGGAGAGGAAGAAGGAATTGGAGGAGGAAGTGGCGGTGCTGAACGAGAGGTATCAGACGACGCTGGAGATGCTGGGGGAGAAGAGTGAGATGGTGGATGAGTTGAAGAGTGATATTGAGGATATTAAGGCGATGTATCGGGAGTTGGTGGAGAGGACTGTGAAATAGAGCGGCGAATAGCATTCACACTTTGTTTTTCTTTCTGGACTCCGATTATGCCAGTTATGATGCAGGTTTGCGGCACTTTCAACCGAAGCTGGCTTGCTTCACTTTACATTATAGATTACACATATTTACGCCTGACACGATAGGAAGGGATATATTGGCGTTGGCTTTTGAATCTTCTTGCATCCTCAAATCCATTCATACTTGCGTTGTTGTATGCATTCAGCAACTTATGACGCTTTGTTGCTTTGCATTATTTACTCACTTTTAAATTTCACATGTAATAGTTGCATGGTAACATCACCATGCATGTTATGTAAGATTATGTATTTGATTGAGAGTGGAAAGGTAGATCGAGATCTCTGGGTGGCGGTTCTGGAATCCAATATTACAGTATTTCATACAGAGTTGTTCCATTCAATTCTCCATTCATCATCAATCATGCCTATCTCTCTGTCCGTCCTAATGCTTCAGTAACACCGACTCCAACCAAAATCAAGCTTCCGATCATCTTGTTGAGTCGATGCGACTCATGTGAGCAAGACCAGCGTCAATTAGAAGAGATAAAAGCTCGAAGGTCAAGCAAAAAGCGCTATAGGAAACGGCGAGACTCTTGGAAAAATGATGCGACAAAAGATTAGAAGCCGAGGTTACGAGGCAAGCTCAATACCCTCCATCTCCGCAGCTTTCAGAATATACTTCTTGACTTGCGAGTCAGGCGCTAGATCTAAAGCGAGGAACCCATCGTTATCTTTCTTCTCCGTGTCGGCTCCAGCTTTGAGTAGGGCTACAGCTGTATCACCTGGTTCACAGCAGTGTTAGCATTGGAGTTTTGTGTATCGTCTGCTGAGATCAAAGACATTGTGTGAGGAGACAACAGGAACATACCATGGCCCTCGGCAACAGCATGATGCAACGGTGTCTGACCGGCTGCATCGCTCGCGTTCACGGGACTCTTGTTCTTGAGGAGCAGCTCGACGATGGGTACGGAGCCGACGGCTGCGGCTCGGTGGATGGCGTATTGGCCGCGCTTGTCTTTGACGCGGGCGGAGGCGGAGGGTGAGTGGTCTAGGAGGCGGCGGGCGAGGTCGATGTTCTTTTTGGAGGAGACGAAGTGGAGTGCTGTCTGTGGGGTGGAGTGTTACTTTGGGCGAGAGAAGGGAGAGAATATGTGCGGAGGGAAGACGAAAAGTGATGCCGCTTATGAGATGAAGAAACTTACTTGGCCGGTGAAATCTGAAGATACGTTAGTCCTGCATCTTGGGTTGGAGGACAGCCTGGGTAGGGGATGAATAAACTCACTCTTCGCATTAACATCCGCATCTTTCCTCAAAAGCAGATCAACGAGTTCTTCTCCGTCTTTCAAGCTCACGGCTATCATTAACGGTGTCCATCCTGAGCCATCCTAAATACATCATTTGATTAGCCTCGTGTTACTTCTTCACAACTCTCTCATCACAGTCCTAAGGTCATAGTCCTGCATCCGGCCAGCATCGCTACTATGCGCATGACACTATATAAAAAGGTAGAATAGCATACCTGAACATCGGCATCAAAATCCTTTGTCGAAGCCAGCAACTTCGCAATATCGAGGTGATTGTACGAAACTGCCCAATGAAGCGGCAAACGACCATCGTCGTCAACTCGCTGAGCGAGCTTAGGGTTGGCCTATTGAAAGATGGTACTTCAGCAATGCCCTTGCTTTCGACACTATCTCAGAAGTGGTTTGTTGAGTAGGAATCAGCTTACAGCTAACAGCGATTCTACAACTTGAGCTACACGGACGTCAGTACTTGCTTTTCACGTGGCGGGGTACTGAGGAGGGGTAGCTGGGACTTATGAAAGATCTTACTTCTTCCATCTCGAGCTGCTTCATGAATCGCAAATTTGGAGGGCTCTGGTTCAGCCATTTTCAATTACTGAGAGAAGAGTCGAGTTCAAACCTTGAGTTGAGAGAGTTTTTGTTTTGGTTCGGATGTCGTCGTCTACAGGTAGCCTGATATTTGAGCCTGAGGCTAGCGAGACGAAGGCGTTGAGGAAAGTGACGTGAAGTATAGTATTGAAAGAACAACGAGATGGAAGGATGTTAGGTGGGGAGTAAGCATAAATATCACTATCCTTGATCTAAGTTGTAAGTCTTAATTTTCATACTTACCATCAATTTCAAGTAAAAGGACCTGTTAGTGTGGCATCCAATGTCAGCACCTATTGGTTTACAAAAACCAATATCCAGAGTGAAATCTCCAATTTGTCTGTGAAAAATTCAAAAGGATACCAGTGAAATTAGACATCCTTAATTCAATCAATCAATCATAGCCTTCCTCAGCATCCGAAATTTCGGTGTCTCATGTCGTGACAGACATTCAAACTTGGGGTAGTGTAGATGAACAGGGATCTGCTGGAGACTAGCTTCACGAGGCAGCATCGCCAAAAAATCGCGAACCAGCCTCGCAGGCCAACTTCAACAAACCGTTTACAGCTTCCTCGACTATCCCAATCATGGCTGCCACCGCCGTCAGACCTATTGCCTCGGCTGAAGCTTCAGAACCGCCATCCCTCGAATCCCTTCTACTCGAAAACAGGAAACGATCAAGGGCCCAATTTGAAGCCGGCGCATTGAACGACGAATTCGACGGTGGAGCAACCAAGAACGCACTCGCAGCTCGAGTGATATCCGAATACGCCTCGATAGTACCAGCGCCCATTCCAGAACCGAAATCGAAATCAAAAGCGCCGCAGAATGGCTCTTCAACAGCTCTCGTACGGACTGGGAAGGCCAAACCTCCTACTAGCACTCCTCAGAATGGCTCTTCCACGAGTTTGATACACAGGCCATTACCCCAGAAGAATCTCCCAGGATCTAGTATGGTCCGTAAACAAAATATCGTCCAGCAGAAGCCGGAATGGCACGCGCCGTGGAAGCTGATGCGGGTTATCTCTGGACATTTGGGATGGGTTCGCGCATTGGCTGTTGAGCCTGAGAACAAGTGGTTTGCGAGTGGAGCTGGTGACCGAACCATCAAAATCTGGGATCTCGCGACAGGAAACTTGAAGCTTACCTTGACGGGACATATTTCGACTGTGAGGGGTCTTGCGGTCTCGCCTCGACATCCATACCTTTTCTCCTGTGGCGAGGATAAGATGGTCAAGTGCTGGGATTTGGAGACGAATAAGGTTATCAGACATTACCATGGACATTTGAGTGGAGTTTACACGTTGGCTCTTCATCCTACGTTGGATGTGTTAGTTACTGGTGGTCGGGATGGTGTGGCTCGAGTTTGGGATATGCGAACGAGGAGCAACATTCACGTCCTTGCTGGGCACAAGGGTACGGTGTCTGACCTCAAGTGTCAAGAAGCAGACCCGCAAGTTATCACTGCTTCTCTCGATTCTACTGTACGACTTTGGGATCTGGCTGCAGGAAAAACTATGGGAGTTTTGACCCATCACAAGAAGGGTGTCAGAGCGCTGGCTGTGCATCCAAAGGAGTTCACTTTCGCAACTGGAAGTACGGGCAGCATCAAGCAGTGGAAGTGCCCTGAGGGTGCATTTATGCAAAACTTCGATGGCCAGAACTCAATCATCAATACCATGTCCGTGAACGAGGACAATGTTCTGTTTTCAGGTGGTGAGTAGACCCGAAATCAAAATAAGTAGAGACGAGCTAATAAGAAACAGGTGATAATGGATCGATGAGCTTCTGGGATTGGAAGACTGGTCACAGATTTCAAGCCCTGGATACCACTGCTCAACCGGGTTCTCTCGATGCTGAGGCAGGTCTCATGAGCTCTACGTTTGATAAGACCGGCCTCCGTTTGATCTGTGGAGAAGCAGACAAGACCAGTAAGTAGCGTTCCTGCGACGCACATTTACATCGCTAACACTTTCAAAGTCAAAGTATGGAAACAAGACGAGACTGCGACTCCAGAGACTCACCCTCTAGAGTGGAAGCCAACTCTAGGCAGACAAAAGTTTTAGTGTAATGATCAAGAGTGGATTTTGGCTGCATTGCATGGCGAATGGCGCACTAAGGAAGGGATTGGGTCCAGTCATTCACAGAATGAACAATATGTATTGTATATATCTATATCTCTTCGAGAGTCTTAAAATCCAAGATTTTTGACCTCTGGATCATCCTTGAAAGCCTGCTTGACGTCCTCCTCACCAATACTCAGACGTATCTTTCCCGTACGATCCGCTCTCCTGGCTTCCAACCCAATAATGCCGGCTTCCATAAGATCCACAGCCGAAGATCCCATAGCTAGTAATCGTGGCGTCTTCTGAGGCTGTTTCGACAATTGCATGCCCTTTCCCAGAATGTGATTATCTCTCAACAGGAATTCAATCATCTGACTTCCCGTATCCATCTTCGCCATCCTCTTCGCCTCATCCATAACTTCCCCTAAAATACTCTCCGCGATCCCCGTCCTCCTGGTCTTCGCCAGCAGCGCCGCAAGCAAGACCTTTGCCGCCAACGGCAACCCTCTCAGATACTGTTGTAGCGGACTCGTAGTCGCCTCGTTAATCGCCCTCTTGACAGTAGCTATTGTGACTTTACCGAAGCCTCGAGATACTTTCTCGTTCCGGCCGCTTTTGCTGGGTGTATTGGGCGCAGGTTGGGAAAGTACATCTGATTCTGCGAGCTCGACTGCCCGCCGGCAAATGTCGAGAGCTCGACGGGCGTCTCCGCTCACAGCTGCTACTTTACGACTGGCGAATTGCACGGCGTCGGATTCGACGATGTCGCCTGGTACGCCTTCGAGGCGGGATTGGATGATCTTCATGAGTTGTTCGTGGGTGTAGCCCGGAAAGGTGATTCTAGTTAAGCCTAAGGTCGTCAGTAATAGATGGTGGAAGCAGAGTAAGACGTTTCTTACCAAGTCGACTGCTGATCTTGTTACTCAGCGTCCGTTCTGGCAAGTCCATGGTATTTGCAACAGCTAAAACAATCAATCTGCTATGTCGTAGACCTGGCCAGTTGAAGAAATTGTACATGACACTTTGGTTCTTGGTGACAAGTTGATCCAGCTCATCCATCAATACTACACAAGGTACTCTTCGAGGACTAGGGTGGTTGAACTCCCTCTCGAGAAGATCCAGAGCATGTGTCGGACTTACACGGTCTCCTTTCAGTGCTTCCCATAGAAGAGAATACGACTGATGAGGATCCGTCACCTTCATGCCATTTATCTCAACAAAAATGAAATCGTCCAGCTCGTCGGCCATGACCGATGCGTTAAGTTGGGCCACAACTTCTCGAACAGTTGCCGTCTTTCCAGTCCCAGGGGTTCCCGAGATGTAGATACAAGCGCCTGTACCTTCGACGATGGCAGCTTCCAGATGCGAATATACTGAAGCAAATTCGTCCTCTCGGCAAGGCAGACTGGTGGGTACGGACGAGACATGTAATCTAGAGCGAGCAGTCTGAAATGGAGAAGACTCGACATGTTCAGGATCCAGCATTCGAGTACCAAGGGGAGTGAACTCAAGTGGCTTCTTAATGACGACCCTGCAATCTATTAGCTACTCTCGTACATTCATAATAGGAGATTTGTACCTTTTGTGGCTCGGTGTAAGTAGCTTTGACGGTGTCCGTGGCTTCTTTGGGGTAGAGACACTCGAGAATTTCTGTTTCTTCCTTGGTGTATGTGTCTCCAATTCATCGTCATCAACGGCCCCTCCCTTGAAATCATCATCTCCCTTCGTGCGCCTCTGATTCTTCCTCTTCTTCGTTGACTTGGTCTCTGACTCGATCCGCGTCAATAGCTCCGTAACCTCATCCTCGTTGCCATGGGCTATGTCCTCCCATGTGAATTCCTCTGTGTATTTGACTGCCCGAGTATCGCATCCTCTCCTACAGATAAACGTTTTGCCGTGTTCTCGAGCTTTCTTGGGGATCTTGCCAGTGGGGTACTTCTTGCTAAAGGCTTTCTCGGACATTATATATGCAGTGCCATTAATCGACTCCAAGGGGTTGATATCGGTATCTGGTGTCAAGTACAGCTCATTCTAGTTCTATTAGCTTCACTCCTCGATAAACCAGGAGTACTCTTACACTCAGGAAGTCGGATCGCTTCTTTTCTTTCAGTTGTGGCCGGATCTCCTTTTCATTGGCAAACCCTAGGTTGATCAGCCACTCCTCAAGGATATCACGGAGCCTGAGACATACACAAGAAATTCGCAGATTTCTCCCCATCCTCTTCTTCCAGAAATTGCTGTATAATGCCCACCCACGACTGATTCTGCCCCTCCGCCTTCAACAAAACCGTATCCCCAACCTTACATCTGAAAGTCCCCATCTTGGCCCCTATAATGCCACCTTGTGATCGCGCGGCATTGCGAGCCTTCCTTTTCTTCGGCGTCATCGCGGACTTCTCCTCGTCTGACTCCTCCTCGTCATCTTGCGATTGTTTCCAATTCTTCGCATATATCCATTCCCAGGGGTACTCGTCTGTGCCTAGCTCGTCGTCCGAGTCATCTCTTCTGAGTGTCGCGCCTGCGAGAAGCTTCCTCGCTCGTTCTGCCTTGTCCGCAAGTTTCTGCCGCGGAGTCAAGGTCTTCGATTGAGGTCCCATTTCGTGCTGATACCGTGGCGCCGGTCAATGGCTTTTGCGTTGATGTCGAGGAATCTTGACGTTGCTTAAGTGCTTGCATTAGCGAAGTTGAAGGCGACGCGACCCGCGACTTTTCGTGTTCAGCGGCAATGGCATCAAGGGTTTGCTTGGCACTTACATCAACGTTCACTGCTAAATTGACCTCTCAATGTTCAACTAAGATGCTGCATTGAGCTATTCTTGGGAATCATTGTTTAATCCGATTTGTACCTACTTAAGCCTGTTGCTTTATATATTTGTTGTCGAAGTCGGATGTCCTAAATTTAGGTGGTGTACTGCTAATGAATCCTGTAAAGAGCGCGAGATTCTGATCTTTCAGTACCATGGTCCCAATAGTCCTATACCTTTCGTAGCTTGCAAAGATTGCCCTTTTTCTCTGCTCAATAGCCAGGAATATGGATTAACAAGACAATGATATGAGAACTTTCCTACGATATTCCATTTCTTAAGCTGTACTGAGATACCACTTACTGGAAAATTTAATGTTAATGAGCACCAAGAATATTTAAGAAGCTTGTATAATACTTAAAATAGCGCGATAAGACATATTACAGATTGCCATATCCAGGTTCGTGAAAGTAAACAAAGAATTCACGAGAGCTCCGCCCCACCACGGCTCGCTCCTGCTGATCTCGGCAAATCCCCTCACACCAGCCGATTAGATTTCGAGCTCCCGCCAGGCACCTCATCCTCGAGCTCTCTACACCTCGAACAAGACAACAACGCGCAACCCACAAACATGTCTTCCCCAAAAGGACCACAAGGTCAGAATTTCCTTCACAATCAATTGCATATTTTCTATTCAGCGAATAATGCGGGAAGAACGTAGCAAGCAAAGAAGGAAGCTGACTAGAAATCCACAGTTGACCTCGCAAGCCTTACGACGCAACAGCTCAGCTCCGTCAAGAAGCAACTCGACGACGAGATAGAGCACCTCACCAACTCCCACTCCCAACTGCGCGCCGCTCAGGCCAAGTTCCGAGAATGCATCCGTTCGATCGCCGGTGGTGTCAACCCCAAGCTTGATGGTAGGACCCCTCTATATAACATCTGCGAAAATGGGAAGGGCTCGCAGCTAATGCATTGGTGGAAAATAGGCAAGCCAATCTTGGTACCTCTGACAACCTCCCTATACGTGCCTGGAACTCTGGCGGATCCGGATAATGTGATTGTGGACGTTGGTACCGGATTCTACGTTGAGAAGGTTTGTGGAATGGTTTTTGTCAGAGAAGCTTATTATTGACGTGAAATAGACAACGAAGGATGCTACAAAATTCTACGAGGCGAAGGTCGAGGAGCTGGGTGCCAATCTGAAGGGCTTGGAGGCTATAGTGCAGGGGAAGTCGAAGAATCTGTCAGTTGTTGAAGATGGCAAGTTACATTTTTTCAAAGAAGACTGAAGCATTACTGATTCATGAACTCTAGTTCTAAGAGAGAAGGTGCTGAGTAGTCCTGCCCCTTCTGCGTCTGCATCTACGGCTTGATAATTCAAGTAATCTACAAAAGTCGAACACCAAAACCCAGATACCCATCCGATGACAAATGTCAGAGTTACCAAACGATCTCAGCATTCTCAAAATGCGCAAGACACTCAGCACCAAGCTATGAGCTTACAGAAGGCTGTGATCTTAGCTGCGGTCTGAGTGGAGATTTGGAAGGAAATATGCATGGCCGAGGAAAGTTGTGGACTGCGTCGATAACTGGCTTCTTCCAGCTTCTGGTGCATACTTCTGGGGGTAAGTTGGATGTATTCATCGATGGGCTGAAAAGCTATATCGCAGTCAGAAATTGAAAGCTCAATTGGTGGCAAAGAAATACACATACGTACCTCTTAAAAGCTGGATGTCACGAGAGTTTTTCTTAAGTCCTAGCAGAGGTCTGAGCCGCCACGTACTGAGCAGTCTTTGCCGCAGCGGCTACAGCCTTAGTAGCGGCAGCTTCGGGCTTTGTAGCTTCCTCAACCTTAATAGCTGTTGCTACATCAACCAAGAGACCTTGTGTGAATGCTACCTCATCGAGGAATGGTTCAAGCCATGCTGTTTGGCCGTTGAACAAGTGTACCAGGCCCGGACCGAAGTCGCGAACACGAGTAGTGTGCTCGATGGACTCCATCTGTGTATCCCATTCAGGATGGAACATAGATACACTGGTCTTCATAGTTGGCTGTCCTCTCATGCGATCTCCGATCCATTCCCGAAAGATAGACACTTCGACGAAGAAGCCAGAATTAATGAGCTTGTATTGGATGACGCTTCGAACCACAACACTTGTGATGTTGAAGTCTCTTCTATACTGGAGTGGCTTTTCCGGGGCCGTCTTCAATTCTGGGTACTCCAAGCCGTGGCAGTCCTTAAAGACTTTGGAGTCGACCGAGATAGACTTCTTGATAAGATCGTACAATTGGAACGGTACTTCAAATCGCTCACGGTCTGTAATGACCTCCAGTTGCCAATCCAATTTTCTGGACGGTAATCTGTCAGCAAGACTTCCAAATCAACTGTTTCTGCAACATACCTCTCAACATCGACAAAGGTGACGTTCAAGCTCTTGTGTGTCTTCTCCTTGACGAAGAGTCGGACAGAGCCAGCCTGGAACTCGCTATGCTCCTGTTCGTAGAAACGGTCGATTTCGGCCTCGAGTCGAAGCTCTTCACCTGTGTTTGTCTGGATAAAGAGGATGGCGGTATCTTTAAACTTGACATCGCTCAATGACACGGTACGGCCGTTGGCTGGTACAAACCTGCTAGGCCAATTGACTATCTTTTGGGACAACTTGATAGCGGTCTCGGATCCTCCGATCCTGTGTCACTATCAGTATATACGCAATGGCTTACGAGGTCTGGATGCACTTACTTCTTCTCGAAGCTGCCAACTTGCCGTGGGTTCTTTACCATCTCGATGAATTGTGCAAATGAGTATTGGCCTTCGGTGAACGGAATTCGGAAGTTTCGAATTGCGACATGGCCAAACGTAACTCGCATTCTCATGTAGCCCTTCAGTGCTTCAAGCTGTTTCAAACCTGCAATCAATCTTGTTTGGAATTCTCGCTGGTTCTCTGTAACCATTCCCGGGCGTGCTAATCTCCAGGCCAATTTTTCATCTTCGGGCAAGGGATCACCAAACAGTACGAAATCGGTTGCTCTCATGGGCGCTAAGACTTGATGTACTTCAGGTTTCACAATTTTTCGCATGGCCTCTGCGGTCGGAGGGACGAATATGTATGAAGGAGTTGCGGAAACCTCTTTCGCCTTTGCGTCTTGTACAGCTCGTCGAATGGCGTCAAAAACGGGTGTGAAATCAGCCTTACCGTCTCTGGAGCTCATACGCAAGTACTGGGTGTTATTGGCGGTTGAGATACACTCGATGAAGACCTTGTGTTCTGTTCGGACTGCGATCAAAGGGGCAAGCTTCGAGCCAAACAAGTCGATGGGGGTCTGTTTACGATAAGGCCAGAGATATGTTCCCTAAAGCGCAACATGTTAGCAGAGTTTCACAAGTCATGACTATTTTGCGAGGCTGACAATTGAAGGGAAGATCTCGTCACGAGGCGGAGGGCGAAGGTACTGGTCACGCTCTTGTGTGGTTCTTGCCGTATACTCGTTGTAAGCAGCACGTTTAGTGGTTATCAGACCCTCTGGTTGGGCCCACAAGTCTTTGGCAACAGACCGAGTTGTCGTACCCCGAGCCTGAACGTTTCTCCGTGAGGTGCCACCTTGGGTCGCCGAGCGGTAGCGTCCTAGATCACGTCAACACCCTGCACGAATCTTGGTAGCCGCCAGATCTGCACCTACCTGTGTTCGTATCACCCGATGGCTGCCAACGACTACTAGGAGGCACGTTTTCTCCAGAATCTGCAGAGCTTCCACCACTACCTGTGCCAGTATTGGCTCGGTTTTGATGGTTGCTCATCTGAGGTTGGCTAGTCGATCTGGAGAACGAGCCAGACTTGCCAGCTGGAGGAAGATGGGAACGACCAGCAGCGCCAGCATTAGGAATTGTGCCATTGATGGACGGTCCTCGACGAGCCGAGACGACTTGAGCGACAGGGTTTCGTGCTGTGTGAGTAGAGTTCAGGACTTGGTGTGCGATTGGGGCAGGGCGAGGTCCAGAGGTTTGGGATGCGATCATAGAGACCAACGTGCCTTCAACAGCAGAATGCTGTGAAGACCCATCGTCAGTTGGAGCAGACGACACTACGGATTCTGTGTCGTTCTCCCAGTCTAGAGTATCTTGTCAGCATCTATCGGGGCCTGCTTGAGGGCAAACATACGCCGTGCATTTCTAGCCTCCCAGCTGTGGAACGTCAGCATTTTGTCTCGCAGCTTGGAGGATGGACTAGTCACTTACTCCTTCATCTTGTCGCAAGCCAGTGAGGTACTGCGCCAAGTGCTATCGTGGCTGTGGTGCCAGTTAACAAGATTTTTGTGTCGAGAGGAGGATTGTTAGCGAGGAGGATGGTGGGTTGGTGGGTCGGCGACCGAAGCGATCGCGTTTGTTTATTGACTCCACGATAACGATATCAGGACAACACCAGTCACGCCCCGCTAGTCATCCGCCGCTTTCATTTGAAGATTGGTTAGAATGAGAGAGCAGTAATGCGGGCTCCAGGACTCTCGTTTTGTTAAATGCCTGCTGGGTTGCGCTTGCCCTCGCAGGAAACAGGCGCAGCCAATTTCATCGACTGGGAAAGTGCGTGTTGTAGTCGATCCCTCTTCTGAACCTTGCGGGTGTTCTCTTGTACCTGTGCTGTACTGGAGTTCCTGCTTTGAGAAAGTAGGGCATGAACTTCCACGCTTCGTTATCCTCGTGGACCACGTTGCCATGGTTGAGATTGTCGTCCTTGACCTCGCCTTTGACCAGGTCTCCTAACGGTGCTCATTCGTCTTGATATCTTGGTGATACTTAGGAAGGTGCATCTCGGTTGTCCCAAAGAGGGGTAGGTCCTTCCACATCGCCAGATATGTGAGACTCAGCTGAGATATGGACTTTATAAGTGGTGGGGGAAAAGCTCTTGTAGTCTGGCCTGGATGTAGAGAAGGCACAGTCATCTTACAAACATCGATTAGCGTCTTGCTCAGTTTGCTGGTCCACAAAAGAAGATGTAGCTAAGATTCAAGCTAAGATGATTCGAAGATTGAGTTCAGTGTTATATTCACTTCAAAGCATTCTTTCGATAAAGCGGCGGCCTCAAGCGCTATGTGGGATATAGTTTCTGAATGAAGTCAAGATATAGATAGTATGAGTCTTTTGAGATATCAAGATATATATTTTGCTCATGTTTTTATTCTTTCATCAATGCTCCAACTTTCGCTGCTGAGTGTCTGCGCTCCAATCACATGTTTACAAGGCATTGACCGCCCACGACAGCAGCACAGGTAAGTAACCTTCGGGATACCAAAGATGAGTGAGCGGCGTTTACGAACGTACTGGTGGATTTTGACAAGGTGTCTGGCTGGCTACCTTTTAGACTTTCCACTCACATGGGGCAGAGATCCTCGATTTGCTTTCACCTGTCGATTCAATGGGTGGAGTGGCCTACACTTTCATGCGTTGATTTTATTCTGTTGACATTGCAGCTTGCCGGCTTCATATTCATCTACTTGAATGTAGGAGAGCAATCTCACAAGGCGATCGCTGTCAATCAGCAGCTTCAGCAGCGCTAAGAGACAATCCCGAAACAGGCAGTATAGATGGGCTGCTAATTACCTTGTCAAAACCTCAAGTGGTCGGCAACCGTCTCCACACAGAATCCAGCAAAAAGTGCAGAAAAAAAAGTAGTCGTTCGTTCTCATTGTCTACTTCTAGTCTTATTTAAAACACTCATACCTTGAACTGAACCTGCAGTACCATTTTTGTTACCGCCCTCGCCCAAGCCGAATCATACAGAATCTACCAACCGCGCTAATCACACATCATATATTCAGCAAACCTCTACCTCATAGGACAGAATGTCCTTGGGGTCCTCCTCTCCTCCAATCCTTTTCCGCCTTATCACTCGCACTATCAGTTGTGAACCTCGATGCCACCCTCGAATCGCCCGGCTTGAAATGCTCATACGTCTCCTGAATATCCCATTCTGTTGTCTGCCTGATGATCATACTGTCACTCTCGATCGAACTCCTCGCCTGATTCTCCTCGGGCGTCGCGCGCCCAATGCGTGTGAAATGTGTGCCCTGATCCGGTCTCAGTGGGCCTAGATCATCTGTCCTCTGTCCCTGGAGGCCAAAGTGGAACTCATCATCCGATGAGCCACCGCGTGTAGGCTCTGGATCTTTGGTAGTGCGGGAACGCGTCGAGCTATTTGGGTTTGTGGTTCGTGACTCCGTAAGGCTTTCGAGTTTTATGCTGCCCTTTGGCTTGGACGCTTTGCGGCTTGTGTCTCCTGACTGAGATCCAAGTTTACTGCCAGCACCGTATGATGAGTCCATGGGCGCTGCAGAGGCAATGTAGGAACCTGAGTTCATGCTTTCCATGAAGGGTTTTAGGAATGGTATGCAGGCTGCAACAATGGCGAAGTTGAGTTGTACGGTTGTAGCTAGGTACGTGTGGTAGGAGGCGAGGGTCTGATCCGGAATTGAGGGTCGGGCGTCGGTGTTAATAATCTCTAGTCGCCAAATTGTGAGAGGTATGATGCTTTTTCCTGTTAGAAAAGTTCTCAAACTGAGAATTCGGGGATAGCCACTTACAACATTCTCGTACCGAATACCACGATTACCAGTACTTTTTTCGATTTAGGCATCTGTACTCGCCATACGAGGTAGCCAGGGAGAACGATGATGGCAAGATCCGTGAGAATATCGAAGACGCCTGTGATATTCCAGAAAGTGACCTTTATACGAAGTCAGCGTGTCATACAGACTTCAACCTTGCTTTTGATCTACCGTGTTGAAGCACTTGGAAGTGATGATGGCGTAAGGTGTTGGAAGGGCGCACTGAAAGGCGATTGCAAACTCCGAAGCAACTGCCCAGATTGCTACAAATGCTTCAATTCCCTGATTAACGATTGCGTAGCTTGCTACAGGTGATAGTGCCCTGAGATAAACGACGGTCGAGAGTTTGCCGAGGGCAAGTGCTAGTATGTAGAGTATTTGAGAGATGTAGCCGAACTGATTAACTCCTTGTCAAAATCCGCAACTCTGGGCGGAGGAATATCCTGGACTTACTTTCTCGATGTTTACAATCTCGTTCTTGGACACCTTCGACTGTGGCGTTCCAAGCCCGTTCGCTACCATAGAAGACAGCATGATTGTATGCAGGGCAGCAAAGATCTAGGTCACGGATTAGCTGCTGCGAGTCAAGAAAATGGGAGGTTCGACCATTGTTGTTAAGATCAAGCCATCGTCAATTGTTGCTCGCCTGATGATCGTATACTTCGAGATGACTCGCGTAAGAACACACAGTACCATAATCGTCATTCCTATCCATGCTGCAATGTTGACGATTGGGCCTTGGTTATCCTCAGAAATGATAATTTGGCGAGTCAGAAGTGTACCCGATGACCGAATCATGTTGAAGTATGCTTTGCTGCGATTGAAGTCCTTTCACCTCGAGCGTGTTGATCTTTTCTTTACGCAACCCATCAGGGAAACTGTTGAGTATAAACCGTTTTGGCAGCAGCTCACTGCCGGTGGGTGTTTGGGGTAGTAGCCAGCCTCCTCCAAGATTGGGCGTTCTGAGGTAAGAGGAGAATGCCCCTATATCACAGTTGACAATTTCCCAGCCATTCTTCTGTCCGAGGAGCAACATTAACAGGAACAAGGGTCGAAGCACCAGAACAAAGATGTTATTGATCGGGATATAGATTTTAGTAAATTTCTTTTCCGGGCCCAGGTGAGTGGATCCTCCTGTGTACGAATATCCGGGACAAAGTATCCTAGCCAGAATTCAGGAGTATGGAAAGCATCGAGCGTATCGAAGGAACGGAGGCCTGCGGTGGGCACAATGCAGGGTGAAAACTGATGCTATTGCATTCTGGGCCTAAGTCGCAGCGAGCTCAGGGAAGTGAGGCCATTGCTAGAATTGATCCCTGACCATAGCCCTGCTTCACTGCTGCCGTCGCTCACAGAGCAGGCATGGCTCCTTACCAGCTTCATTCACACCCCCACGAGCCTACGCTTCCATGGGATCAGCAGAGAAGTGCAAGTGATGGCGACTTCTGGCTTCTGCCACACAAGCCAAGCTCATTGTTAACGCCAGAATGTGGTGGCATAAGACTAGGCACACCATTCAACTTACTTCAGTACGCAGAAATGGGCAACGATTAATCGTTCGAAAGCTCTGAACTTTTGAAATCGCCCAAGTCTCTGTAATTGAACTCGCTGATCAGTCTGTCTCCTTCCGTCGAAGCAACTTGCCCGTACCGACGAATTGTTTCCGCAACCAATGATTCTTCAAATGCATCCATCCCCACTTGCCAAAGCAGGGCTCAACTCGGCATCAGAATCTCCGGATCGACTTTCTCCCAGTGAGCTGGTGAGGCCAAGGCTACAGGTTTCGAAAGAACAAATCATAGCAACCATCCTATCATTTCTGTCGCTTTGGATCCTTCAAGGTTCACGACATCCAACAATCCGAGCCGTCGGATTCTGGGCTTTTGCTTTCGGTCCACTACAGAACCGGTACATGGCCTTGCACCCTTGTTTGAGTTTACTGCAGATTACCCAGAACATGATGATTGGACGGGATGCAAGCCTCATGCCACTCCGAGTAGAGTAGAGACGGACGTGAAATGGAGGCGGGGCGTCCAGCATTCCCTGCACGCGGCACTGTGTTGCACTCATGCTCTTCAATTTCAAACAGCTCTACGAAGGTACAGAAGGTGCAGAGAGCTAGTCTTGATGGCGACGATGGTCAGCACGAAGATAAGGATGGCACGTCGTCTGAAAAGGGTTGGCACAATTCAAATGCCCTTGTATGGCGTTCGCTTGCTGGCCAATCAGATACCAGAACATGAGCGGATGTTTGCACGGGCGTTCGGGCGGGACGGGTCGTCTCTTGTCCCTCTCCTCGACTCCTCTTCCCCACGCCCACACCCACGCCCCTCCCTTCCTGCGTCGGTAGGGGTGAAGCCAACAAAGGGGGTCTCAACGATTCCAGCTAGATGCCAACTCTTGGTGCTTTCGAAATGGCACCACTGTTACACAGCGTTGGATGGAGTTCTTTCCTTGTTCTGACGTCGTCTGGAGAAGAAGTCCATGTCTTTGGGAAGTATCAGTACTTGAGCTCCCCTGTTCTTATCTTTCGGCTTTTTCCCACTTCAAAGCTCCGAACACATTCGCGTTCTGCGTTAGCGGCAATGGTATGCACGAAGGAGCAGGGGCTTGCACTAGGGCACTGATACAGGACATGGCCACCAGCAAACATGGCATGTTTTGTTGCCCAGAAACAGAAGGATTGAATGCTTGTAAAACCTGCATCAACGCTGCAGCACACGGTAGGTGAAATTATGTGCAAGGTTCACTCGGCCATTGCTTGATTTGGACAAAGTCCTTGCTTCATCAGTTGATGCTTGTAAGTTCTGGGAGTGCTCTGGTTCGATGTCAACAGCCAATGGACCGCCTCGCAGTAGGCCAGTAGTGACAGAGCACTATCTGAAGTTAACTCTGCCGATCCGAATCCCTCCATCCTTTCTTCTGCACCATCCTATCATTCTTTTGGGTTTCTCCTATTGTCAACCAGAACAGGATCGACAAATCTTACAGGATGGACGACAAGAACGTTGAGATGAAATCTTATGGCGTACCAGACGACTCCGATCAAAGTCACCAGCATGTTAGCGAAGGTACGACTACCAGAGGACGACGTGGTGGAACTGCCCGAGACGAACAGGAGATGGCATACTTCGGCAAGGAACAGCAATTGAAGGTACGTGGAATATTCTTTGATTATAGGCATGAGCTATGAATTTGATGGTACCACGAGGTCAGCGATGGCTACTTCATGAGTGTACCGACTGGCGTTAAATGCGAATCCTCTTCCATTGAAAGACATTGAGATTCTGTTGATCATTTAATTTGAGCTAACATCTCCTAGCGAAACTTTGGTTTCTGGTCCATTGCTGGCTTCGTTTGTAGCTTATTATCAACATGGGAAGGGTTGTTTGCAGCATTCTTGTATGGATTTCAAAATGGTGGACCAGGTAAGAAAAGTTCCCAGCAAGCAATAAGTACAACACTGACTTCTTGGTTCCCAGCCGGACTCGTGTATGGCTTCCTCTTCGCCTGGATTGGATCTCTGGCTGTTGTAGCCTCACTTGCTGAAATGGCATCAATGTATGTGAAGCGAACAATCTTGAAGTGACACAGCTGATCGAAACAACAGGATGCCATTGTCGGGTGGTCAGTATCACTGGGTTTCCATTCTTGCTCCAGGGCGTTGGGCAAAGTTCCTGAGCTATACGACAGGTAAGACAGTTCCGATACGCTACGACCAGCAACTAATCATAAACAAAGGATGGCTCACTGTTATTGCGTGGCAGGCAGGCCAGGCAAGTGTTGCCTTTCTCGCCGCTTCCATCATACAAGGAATGGTTGTCCTGAATCACGATAGCTATGTGCCAACACGATGGCAAGGGACTCTTATATTTTACGCACTCATTTTCGTCATTGTCTTCATCAACACTTTCTTGGCCAGGTGGCTGCCGAAAATCGAAGGACTGATCCTGATCTTCCACGTTCTGGGATTTTTTGCCATCTTAATCCCTTTGGTTTATCTTGCTCCTCACGGGTCGGCAAAGGACGTTTTTGTGACATTCGTCAACGGCGGGGAATGGTCCTCGGATGGACTTTCTTGGTTCGTCGGAATCGTCACTGGTGTTTTTGCCTTTCTCGGTGCCGATTCTGCATGCCACATGAGCGAAGAGATCCACAATGCATCAACCGTCGTACCGAATGTTATGATGTTCTCATTGCTTCTGAATGGAGTTCTAGGGTTTGCAATGCTGGTACGTATCGCTTCTTGGCTATTTATTATTAGTCTAACAATATTGTAGATTGCCGTTCTTTTCTGTCTTGGCAGTATTGACGACGCCCTTGCAACTCCTACTGGATTCCCATTTATAGAGATCTTTCTCCAGGCCACAAACAGTACCGGCGGAGCCACGGTGATGACATGTATTGTCATGCTTCTAATGGCAGCTGCTGCTATAGGAGTTATGGCCACAGCTTCCCGGATGCTTTGGGCTTTTGCTCGTGACAATGGTGTTCCCTTCAGCAACCAACTTGGCAGAGTGAGTCGCAAGACAACAATCAATCTCGGAAATTCTGGCTAATACTTCTCAGGTTCACGAGCCTTCTGCTCTTCCATTGTACTCGATCCTCGTCTGTACCGTTACATCCCTCCTGCTTGCCCTCATCAACATTGGTAGCAGTGCTGCTTTCAACGCTATCGTGTCGATCACAACAGCATCATTTTTCACATCATATGCGATCCCAACTGCCTTATTGCTACACAAGCGTCTTCGAAACGACCCTGTCAAAGACAATATCCATTGGGGCCCGTGGAAGATGGGTCCAATTCTGGGACCTATTGTCAATGTCTGTGCCTTGATCTACTCTGCCATCGCCATGTTCTTCTCTTTCTGGCCATCCACATCTACAGTTACCTTGCAGACTATGAATTGGTCTGCTCTCATCTGGGGTGGTGTCATTATCTTCAGTGTGGTGTTTTACATCTTCAGGGGCAGGCACATTTATAAATGGCCAATTGTCGACCCAATTCGCCGAAATCAGTAGACGATGGACATCAGGATTCAAAAGATTTGGTCAGAAATGGCGAGCGTAACCTTCCTGGCATGCGCCTGGTTAGCAAACGCGCAATGCAGTAACTTTGGGCCAATCGATGGGACTAAAGTTTGTAAGGTTAGATACGATGAATCTAAGATCTCATGGTCTTAGCTCAATGTCAAGCCTATGATATGCCCTAATCTTGAAGTTCTCTAGGTTTGTCCGTGACAATTGAACGTCGAACACTTCAAATAAACGGTGATCAAAAGTCTACGTCTCACCCCAAAATCCACTCTTTCTCATATCAAGCATTTCTAGCTCCCCAAAAGTTCCACCATTGAACCCACCATTACCCCCAGAAACTCTCGAGTCTCACAGCACGGTCCAGGCCATGGTCAAGGACGCCGGGATATTCTTCAATTGGCACACCCGTAACCGCCCAGCAAGCCACGCGAGCTGAGGAGCTCGATCCACATCACAAACCCCCACGCAAACTGACACATCCGTCTCCCAAGCCACTCGCAGAGTCGCATCAACAAAAAAGCAAGTAAATAAGATGTCCCCACTTTTGCTCAGAACACAATTGATGTTCATCGACAAGCGGCACGGGGAAAGGTCCCCCGCCCCTTACTAGACTCTCCGCAGAATCGTAGCATTGCTGCAGAATATATTGTTGACGATAAGCAGGGGTGTACAGTGCGACTTTTAATGTTCCTTGCCTCGTTGGATCCTACCTAGATCCCTCCCTTGCATGATTTCAACCCCGGCGTTGGACATTTCCAAACTTTAGCACGAAAACACGCCACTTGACAGCTAAGGACATGGTTCCTGTATGTATCTTTGCAAGGTTCATAGCTTCTGCAGCTAGCTAACAACCTAGCTAGAAATTGTTCTTTTCATCGAAATAGAGTCTAGCTCGTGCTTGCCTCGTGTCGTCGCTTTGATGCAGGTTGGGTCGGGATCACTTCCCCGTTTTTGGCAGATGGTAGTGGAACCCACTTGGACCCGTGCCGCGAGGGTTCTGGAAATTCTGGGCCTTATTGCAAGAGACTAGCGATCTGCCGGCCGTCAAGGATATATTTGCTCAAATGTGTGCTCGTAGTGTCACCCGAATCTGTTCTGAGAAGGATCGGAATGAGCTTTCTTTTGGCTGTTATTCAGTAGGATTTTTTGGAAGGATCACATTGCACAATCACGCACGTTCCAAAACAGTCGTGGGCATTGCTCTCAGCAAGGGGTAAGTACACTAGGATATCGTTGTGTAATGTTGACGCATGGCGCCTTGTTGGTTTATGCACCAGAGAAAGTGCTACTGGTAGATTGTCAAGATCCCAAGACTTGTTACTGAACACGTTCGCGAATCCTCTAGTGAGCCGCCCGAGATTCTCCTCTTGCTCTGTTGGATCTTATTTCGCAGGATTCCAGGGCTACCTCTTCAGCTCGACGTCCAAGGAAAGCAATACACATAAAGTAAAAGACATGGGAAAGCTACTTCTGCTTCCCGCCGAGGTGTCTGACCTGGCCGAGATCCTCGAAGGCCAGCGATTGGCCTTCAGCGATCCTGTCGAGCCATTCTTCTTCGCCCTGTTCCCTGAAACAGAAAGAAAGGAGAACTTCGATCAGCAGGTCAAGAGGACAGAGGCTTGGTGGACGGGCGACCGGAGCGCGAAGTACATGAAAGTTGTCGATGAAGAGACTGGTGAGGAACTATCACACACACACACTTGGCACATTGCGTTCCAGACTTCGTGTGTTTTGACTTGACTACAGGACGAATTATAAGCGCTGCAAAGTGGTGTATCTACGAGAAGCCTCTGACAGAAGAGCAAATGAACGAGGAGTTGGTTGTAGATTGGCATCCTGATGCAGAAACCAATGAGTGGGCGCAGCATATCATTCATGGTGTCCACTCCCACCGTCTTCGACGTACCGAGGGCGGAGTATGTTGTGGTGAGTTTCTCTCTCTCTTGCCCCCATGCTCTTTCAGAGCTGACTAGAAGCAGTACTCGACATGATGTCCACACACCCCGACCACCACCGACGTGGAGCAGCCAAAATACTCGTACAGTGGGGTTGTGATATTGCGGATAAGATGTGCGTTGAGGCTTTCATTGAGGGGACAGCTATCGCGAGACGATTGTATGAGAGTTGTGGATTTGTCGCAACGCCCACTGATTGGATATTTGTGGATGTGCCTGAGAAGTGGAAACATAAACCGGAAATTAAGTACTTCTTTTTTGAAAGGCAGCCGAGAGCTAGGGCTGTCGAGAATGCGAAGAATGTGGTCAAGATTGATGTCAGAGAAGCTGTGGCAGAGGAGGTTTCCGAAACCTAGACTCATGCGTCTATCTCATAATTTCTAGGAATGGAATCTCTTGAATAGTGCCACTTGTTGTGCAATAGTCATATGCCTCGAAGAATAAGAGAATTGACACGCTTACGCAGGAATCTGTTAATGGCCAAGCCCAGTGCCCCTGAACCGCTCTCGGAATCTCGCTTAGATATTCTTGTCAACAAAAACTCTCTTCCGACGAGTAAGCAGAGGTTACCAAGTTTGATGCTATGGTTTAGCCTTTCTATATGGACCTCAAGCTCGCAATTATTATTGTTTTTGTTGTTTTGAAAACTAAGGTGAGAAAAGTAACGGACATTTTTCTTCTTCGTCAAAGATGGGCGCCTTATCTCAAAAGTGATCTGGAGAACATTGTTCCTTTGCCTCGTCGGCAGCTCTTGATGCCCCTTCTCATCCCTCGGCACTAGAAGTCAATGCAAGTTATATCCAGCTAGATGTAGATCTCCTTGAATCTGTTTTAAACTTTCGTGCATGGTTAACTGTGCTTCGGCATGAATGTGCAAAGAAAGCCCCTGGCATCATAGAAACATTTGTCGACGAAGCCCAATTCTGCTAATACTGCAATCTTGTCGAAAGTTCAATGATAGCAGACATAGCAGGGAGAGAAAAGCCGCAGAAGGTCCCTTGAGTGACAAAGCTCCTTGAGTTTTGAAGCTACGTAGATACCAGTCGCTGACCAGCGAGCAATAGTAGAGGCAACGACACTTGTAAGGTTTATTGTAAGCTTTGCATACCTGCCACAGAAAGCTGAGCCTAACCCGCTGGTCAATCGTTAGGCCATTACTAGTCATTCCAAATGCAGGCACACGCGTCAGATCTAGCTGGAAGCATCTCCTGCTAATGGCATATTGTTTTGATGGCAATTCCAAAAATTTACAATACACATCTAGGTAGTTGAGTGCACAATGCTTCTCAAAGCTAACCGTAACTTCGTGTGGCCGAAACAGCATCTCCAATTTCTGAGTGAAAGTAGCGAAGCAGCGTTCAAGCGTACATTCACAAACAAGCGCCATGGTATCCAACCTTCCGCAAACCCCAGTAAATTGTTTCCCCCCGTTCCAAGAATCCCGTTTATTCCTCATAATCCCCTCCTTGACGCCTTGAATTGTTCCGAGTCGTATGGTCGCTTCTCAAAGCTCATGAGCCTCCAGTCCCAGAGATACGTCTGTACATCGCCCTATTCGCGATCTCAGCCTCGGTAGGCTCGCGAGCAGATACAGCTGAACCGCCATGTGCTACCATTGCAGCGAGATCCGCATTGCCTCCCTGATGATTTGTAAGTATTGAGTGTTGTAGTAGAGATAGTATGAGAAGACTGACATTAAATCTTCTATCCACCCCGTCAACGGTAGTAGGTAGGCCAAAAGCGATTTGGGCGGCACAGACCAGGCCGAACATGAGGGACGCAGCATGCATGTTGACAGTAGGAAATGACTGGCCAGCAGAGAAATGGAAAGACTCGCGAGTTGGAGTGTAGGCAAACTCGATTTGGTACTGATGAAGGAAGAACAAGAGAAAACGAAATTGATGATCAAGGTTTGAGGTCAGGCAACCAGATTTATCTGCGCTGTTGCAATGGGGACGACGTCTCGACCAGTACGTGGATCTCCACAGCATGATCGACTAGAAGATGGAACAGTGTTGAATCCCAGTACGCCCCAGTAAAGAGGAAACACTATCAGGGGAGATGCCCACCAGAATGGCAAGAATAGGCTGTTGACAAGGCATCGGCTCCACTTTAGACCTGTCATTGTGGGACTGCTTGAGACGATTAATGCTTGATTGCTGGACAAGACGTAGAGCCGTAGATCAAGCAACGAACTGGATCCTGGGCGCTTCTGATGTTTCCTATTGTATGGCCAGTGAAACAGGTGCTGTCATCTATCCAAGTCTGGAAGCGAGAGTTCCTGTTCTGGTTGTGCGGCACACCTCGCAGACACTCTCCCCTACCACATTCACAGCCAGACAGGATGAGAAAGATTCTGTCCCTCCCGCGCTGGCTTTGAGTGCCGTGTACATTTTACAAGCGAGTCGTGTTGTGTTCGTCATCCAAAGTCCCCCAGCCACCACGCGCTCGGTCCAGCAGCGCGTGTCTTTTTTCCCATTACGCGTTCAGTCCCACTGCTTCTTCTCACGACTGAGAGACCACCCTCAGAAACAATTTCATCCGAATCACAAGCTTTCCTCGAGTTTGTTTCACTCGCTCTGAATGAATAATCGAGAACATCATTGGCGGAGACTGAGGTGTCGTCAAACATAGTATGGAGAATTGATTCACAGGCTGATTCAGGTTGTTTGATCATCAATTAACGGAACCATACAGCCTTGCGTACTTGAACAGGTCAACCTGCAACTCTTTCAACGCCCGGAATCCATGGAGTGATACCTGTCATGGTTGTATGAGAGCGGTCGAGCAGAACAGATCATTGATTTTCGCTGCTGTGAAAACGGAAGATTTTTATCAGAATGCACGTGACTGAATGTCACATGCTCTTGCTCCCAGTGACGGAAGACATGTAAGTGATTGTTTCTGGTAACAAGGGTTTTTAAACCAGGTCGCTTTCCATTACTTACCCAAATACTTCGTTTTGTTGCTATAATTCCAAGAACACTTCAACCTCTGCCGTTGCGGCGAAACCCTCGGCTCGGCTGGTTCGCTTCGATGCAAACATCATCGTTCTCGGCTTCACTCCACTTACCAAGCAACTCCGAAAGTCCCAAGACGTTGAAGTCATAAGCCCTCGATAGGCTTGATAGCTTACCCAAGGAGTCGGTTGTAAGACCAATCTGCTTTCTTATGTGCTACAAGCAACGAGCTTTCCACTCGAGCGTGTTCTACCCCGCTTAACCCCACCTTCAACCTTCCGGTCTATTTCCGAGTTCTTTTGACATCGCAATTCTGCTTCACTCTTCAATTCTTCCATGTTTCTGAGAAGTTTCCGTCGTTCACCTGTAATTAAACTACTCTAATACGAGATATCAAACTTTCGCAATAATGGCCAGCAAGCTCCCCTTTCAGGTAAGTTCGTCGGACGTCGAGCAGTTGCTACGAATGCAAGGCTACACAAGGCTGACAGCCGCAGATCAAAAACCCTGCCATCTTCCAGGACAAGTCTCTTGTAAATGGCAATTGGGTTGAAGCCAAGTCTGGAAAGAGATTCGATGTTGTAGGCAAGTTTCTCACATTTACTATTCTACATCGAGCTCAATCTGACATTTCATCAGATCCTGGAAACGGCAAAGTCTGGGCTTCAGCACCAGACAATAATGCCGAAGATGTTGATGCCGCGGTCAATGGAGCTCATGAAGCTTTCAAAAGCTACAGCAAAGTTAACCCAAGGACTCGAGCACAATGGCTCCTAAAGTGGGATGCTCTGATCCGGGAGAACAGAGACGACATTGCCAATATTGTCACCTACGAAACAGGAAAGCCCCTTTTCGAGTCCCAAGGTGAGCTGGACTATGCTCTCGGCTTCACGTGGTGGTTCGCCGGCGAGGCAGAGAGAATTACGGGAACGATCCAAACTCCATCCGCACCAGGTCGAAGAGTCTTCACGGTAAAGCAGCCGATCGGAGTTACAGCTGCTCTCGTACCATGGAACTTCCCAATTGCTATGATTTTGCGAAAGGCCAGCGCAGCTTTTGCTGCTGGATGTACGATGATTGTTAAGCCTTCTCCGGAAACTCCACTCTCGGTCCTGGCATTGGCAAATCTTGCACAGCAAGCCGGATTCCCAAAGGGTGTTTTCAGTGTTCTGACGACAAGTTTGGAGAATACCCCACCATTGAGTGAGGCTCTTTGTCGGCACCCACTTGTGAAGAAAGTTACTTTCACAGGATCTGTAAGTGGGGGACCACTCCGATCAGGAACTCCGAACTGACCAATATCCAGACTAGGGTCGGAAAGTTGGTCGCAAAGCACTGCGCAGATGGATTGAAGAAGGTCACACTTGAGTTGGGTGGAAACTGCCCATTCTTGATTTTCGATGATGCGGATCTGAATCAAGCAGCAGACGGTTAGCTTTCGTACCGAATGCCGCTTTTGAATTCCTGCTTACAATCTACTAGCGCTTATGGCTCTGAAATGGCGCCACGCTGGTCAAGCCTGCATCACAGCTAACCGTGTGTACGTCCAAGCAGGTGTCTATGACAAGTTCGCCGAGATCTTCAAGGAGAAGACCTCCAAGTTAGTTGTAGGACACGGCGCAGAGAAGGGAACGACAATGGGACCTGTCACCACCCCAAGATCTCTCGATAAGGCGCTTAATCAAGTCGAAGATGCCAAGAAGCACGGAGGTAAGGTCGTTCTTGGTGGTGGTAAGGTTTCTGGTACATCCGGATACTTCTTTGAGCCAACAATTATTTTGGGCGCGAAGAAGGAGATGTTGATCACGGAGGAAGAAACTTTTGCTCCTGTTCTAGCTCTTTACTCTTTTGAGACTGAGCAAGAAGCTGTTGATGCAGCAAATAACACCAGCGTACGTATTGAAGTCGATCTCAAATCAGGCAACGAAACTCGCTAATATGAGCAACAACAGATGGGCCTCGCTTCATACTTCTTCACCAAGAATGTCGACCGCACATGGAGACTTCTCGAGAACTTGGAGGCTGGAATGATCGGCATGAACACAGGTACGTCTCCTTGCTTATGTGTTCATCTTGAGGGGTTAGTCCTAACACATGCTACGCAGGTAACTCCTCGGCTGCCGAATCACCCTTTGGAGGTATCAAGGAGTCGGGATATGGAAAGGAGTCCGGAAAAGATGTTGCCGTGAACGAATATTTGATCACAAAGACTGGCACTCTGACGCTGGATGGGCACTTCTAAAGAAAAGATGTAGGGAGGTAGTTTTTCGGTTGCTTTTGAACCATAGCTTCTGTAGTACGAATTTCTTCGCTTCTTCAAAATATACCTGTCACGGGCGCGTGTTGTCTTTGCGAGGCTCGCCCTCATGTGAAAGAGGCTCGGTTACCATCTCCTGCTTTCAATGCTTGATTTAGAAACCCGTGAGTGTGGAAATGCCTCGGCTCATATTTATGTCTAGCCACCTCATTGGTCGATATCATGGAAAAGCAGGAGATAAAGCTCGCATGGCAAGCTACCCCTGTCTCCCCGCGTCCCCGTTGTTTTCAAGCCGCGGCAGATCCGCAGTTCCGCGACACTTGACTCCATTCAGTAATCTTGATGCAAGTCCCAGCTTCAAGACCAAAAAATCTATAAACTTATCTTGTTCTCACTTCACTTTGTACCTGTCTTGTTTTGTTTCCTGTTCTAGATTTCTGTATATATCTCCTAATCATGGCATCATCAAAGCTCAAGCCAGTGCGAGTCATCACTGCGCCTGTCCGATTTGCACTCTTCGATCCGCGCGGAACAGCAGCAATTCTCATAGCAGCCATCTATTATCCCGAGAAGCTTCGTAGTATACTTCCCGTATACTTTCACTCATGGATATCTTCGCCGAGATTCATAAAGACACTGACGGCTCTGCTGGGACTCGGCATCGTGCGCGGACTGAACCGGAAGCTATCTCAGTACATGTCGAACAATTGGAAGAGCGACGCGAAGTTTATCAAGAGTCAGGAAGTGGTGTTAATCACTGGTGGCTCGAGCGGAATCGGAGAGCTTATGGCACATGATTTTGCTAAGAGGGGAGTTAAAGTTGTGGTTATGGATCTTCGCCCCCCGAAGAAGTCCTTCCGTGAGTTTGCGGCCTGAACGACCGGATAGAGATCCGCTGCTGACGGTATTGTCAATCAAGCTTCCGGCATCCATTTTTACCAATGCGATGTTACATCCTCCTCTGATATCAAGTCTACTGCATTTGAGATCAGAAAGTCTCACGGAGATCCTACCGTACTCATCAATAATGCCGGCATCGGCACGGGTCACTCAATCCTGGACGAGACGGAGGAGAGGATAAGATTGACTTTCGAGGTCAACACTATGGCCCACTTCTGGATGACCAGGGAGTTCCTCCCTGCGATGATCAAGAAGAACCATGGTCATGTTGTGACCATTGCGTCGATGGCCAGTAAGTGAACTCTCAGCGAATAGATTGATATACAGGCAGCTCTACGGCATAGACTCGACACCCCTCATTTGACTTCTCGGTACAGCTGCTCACTTGAATCCTTCCCATAGGTTATCTTGTCCATGCCCAGAACGTCGATTATTCGTGCTCAAAAGCAAGTGCTCTCGCCTTCCACGAAGGACTTGCATCCGAGCTGCGATCTCGCTACAAAGCGCCGAATGTGCGAACAACGCAAGTCATCCATACCATACCTCCAAGCCAAAGTTTTCTGACATAGTTTCAGCGTTGTCAACCCAGCTTGGATCCGGACGCCACTCATCGAAAAACTGACATCTGACCCGAGATTCAGCGACCCTGTTCTAGAGGCAGAAGATGTCTCAAGCGTCATCGTCGCGCAGGTCGTCAATGGTCGAGGAGGGCAACTGGTCTTACCACGGACGATGAATGTTGCAACTACTATTCGTGCGTGGCCTGCGTGGCTGCAAATACTGTTCAGGAATATTCTTGCCGATCGCATGGAGGCTGAGGACTTCAAGGGCCTGTAGTAAGGAGACAGCGAGGCGAATATCGGGTTGACATTCTTAAAGGGTTGAGTTCTGGGCGAAAGTTACCTGTTCATGTACGTTTATCGGTTTTTAGACTTTCTGTAATGATAGAGGGGTTTTGGCCCAAGTGTATCAAGCCAGTCTGGGATCCAAGCTCCTGAAGTCTATGTGTTCAAACAAAACGGCACGCAGCAGTACATGCTGTGTACGAGTACGTCGAGCGAAGCTTGAAGTCTAATGTATGTCTTGAAGTCCATCAAAGGATGAGTCTCAATCTGACTTCCTGATTGGCAGCCTGATTGCAAGTCCAGACCATTTCCTGGCACGAGTACAGTTCAACAGAAATCTCTATCCTAGCCCGAAATCCGGGATGCACTCACGCAGATCCGGAGGCACGCGTACGTCCCAAGACAGGGGCCCAAATTGTTGATAGCGGGGTCTGTCGAGAGTTCATGCTCGTACAGGGTTAGATCGATATGTACAGTGGAGGAGATGTCTCCAGACTGGTTCGCATCAACCTGCCCCTCCGGGGCACCACAGGCAAAGGTTGTCTCGGTTGTCTCCAAGAAACGACGAGATCCTGCAAGGATGCACGGTGTCTCCAATTCTCACCGAGACAGATCTCTGGGTATCCAATCAGAGTTCATATATCCGAACTCTCTTCAGCCTGGAATATGTCATTGCACCGTGCCCTGCAGCTCAGGCTTCGCTAAGCTGACAGTCCTGCAGGGTTCAGTCCTCAGCCTCAACTTCTCACATCGCGCGTTTGCCGCGAATTTATATATTGAAACTCAACAGTCCTTGCCAAATCCACGAACTCTCGACTCCCGCCGTTGTAAATTTGTCCATCTCATCCATACAAATCTTGGTCCCTATTAGTTAGCATTGCGGTGGCTCTTTCGGGGGAAGTTTCCCTCTATTTTCATCTGCCGCTGATAATGCAATGCTGTTTCTCCTTTCCTTAGCATCGCCACAGAGGAGGCAAGCTCACAAGCGTGAGCCGCGATATGCAGGAACCTCGTATGAGCGCTGCCACCACGACGCCCAGATCGTTCGAATGAGAGCTGCGTGAACGCCAAAGCCCAGTCATCCTGGCTGATCCGTGATCCCATCAAGCCATTTGGGTTTAAGCTCCACATTGGCATCGCCATTGCCTCCGCTTTTGTACTTGTATCGTCGTTTCGTTGGAGAGCGGGCTACCACTCGGAATCGTTTCCTGGGTAGTCAGGAACTTGGACGACGATGAACCTGTACATGTCTGTTCCCAACGATCTCGGAAGGGCATGCCGGGCGTGTGATGTAGTAAGCGGCCTGAAAAGGAGCAGGCTCATAAGAGGGAGTACCCCGAAGGTCGCCGTCGGCATATATTGAATGATGCGGAGTTACTTCTTCCTCATACAAGCCATAGGGTTTAAAGAGACAGAAAGTTTGTTTGGATTTATTACCTTTTTGGCATGCATCCGATATGAGCTCCGAAGTCTTTTCTGTCGCCCGGCCATTATGAATAACTACTCGGGTACCAACTTGCTTGATCCTCTTCAACAGCAAGTAGTAGATAAGGACCTGCAATCTCACCTCAGAAACCTCACCATGGCCAACAAGGCTCTCTCAAATATTCAAGAGCATCTTCCGATATATACCACCTTCCAACCTACCAACATGATGCTCATCGCTGCGATTCTACTCCTCATCTTGGCTCTAGCCTTCCTCCTCGCCACCCAGAGCCCACCCTCCCTCCATCCATGGACCCGATGCTGGCAACAGACCTCACTTCGTACAACCAAGCAAACACCATGTGACGCCGAAACCAAGATACTACAAGACGTCAAGCCCTACCAATTCCCACCCATGAAAGAGCGCACCTCCTCACGCATGGCAATGGGACTCAAGCGTCTCGACGAATCGAACTGGCTGACTCTTGACTCCAACTACCTCCCCGAACACGCTGAACGCCTTAACCTGCTCACAACCCGTCGCTCAAACGTCATTGAATGCCTTCCAGGCTCGGAAGCTGCATGTCAGGAAGTCCTCAATATAGTCACTTCCTTCCTATCCACTCGCTTTCCACAACACTTCGCCATCATATCTTCACCATCAGGACCGAAGATCATCAATCACCTCACAGATGAGATCTTTCCAATTGGACCAACATGTCCCAATCCTCTAGAAGTCGCCGCCAAGCTCTCCATGGAAGACTTCAACATCCTATTGCGCCATCCAGAGACGGGTGAATACCACCTCCAAGCTTCGGCAACACTATTCCCCGCCGGATGGAAATTACAGGAGAGAATCGGGACGAGCATGGCGAACTTGCATAGGCCTGTCCCGGGATGGAAGGAGAAGCTTCAAAGTAGTGTAAACAGGTTAGTCTCTCATTCCTGTAAACATCCGTAATGAAATCACGTATTGATGAGAAACAGATACTTCGACCACCTCTCTCACAAGACGGCCATGGAGCGCACAAATGTCTTTATTCAAACGACGCCTCACCTCTTCCAAGACGCTCCCGAAAGCGCTCCAGAAACTATTCTTACGATCGACGACCTCCAGATCCGTCGTGAAAGACAGACATTCACGCGCTTAGAACACAGCGGCGCAGTCTTGTTCACTGTGCGCACCTTCATGGAGCCGTTGACGCAGTTGGGCGACGAAGGATTGAGGGCATTGAGAAGTATGGTGTTGGGGTGGGAGGAGGAGGTTAGAGTTTACAAGGGAGGTGACATCTGGGGACCGTTGTTGATGATGTGGTGCGAGGAGAAGTTGGGTGCGGTAGAGGTGAAGACGGAGGCCTGATTCTCGTGCACGCAAGACAGGAACCGGCGTTCTGAAAAAATGGGTGGATTTATTGCTTATAGATGGAGCTTATGGGTACCACAGGCCCAAGATTCATATGATACCAGCGTTGATTTTCGACCATGGGTTTCAGAAGGCAAGAGTTAAAGAAAAGAAAATAGGGTGCTCAAAACATGGTTAAATAGAGTAACGATTTAGACATAATCCATCACTGATTTTTCAGATTCCCATTATAAACCTAGGACGTTCTCGAGGCTTGAGTATTCTAGGCGAGGCAATAAACTCCACCCACCTGGTGCTGTAAACACCCACATCCACAGCCAAAGTCAATAATAATTCCGACATCTTCTACCGTGAACATGCATGAACACCCACGAGCATGAACCTCTCTCCTGAAACCAACAGCTCCCCAAGTTCCAGGATGAAGCTCCCAGCACTCCCAGCACCGGGAGCTCCGCCATCCCTGCCCAGCACTGTCCACCGCGGGGTCCATCAACCAGGTTCCCCGCCACTTCATCTGACGGGCGGGCAAGTTTGCCGAGCTCAGCTCACAACCCCTCGTTTGCTTGAGAGCGTGAAGCCGAGGGAAGCCGACGACAGCTTTTTGGTACGGAAGGTTGGAAGGCTGGAAAGTTAAACAACCCAATGTTCGCTGTTCGTTTGGGTACTTCTGAAACATTTTAGCTGTTTGTCTCGCAGCTGACAGGTTTATTTGTGAGCTCGGTCCGGCATATTCGTAGAGACTGGAGTAGTACTTTTGACTCGAACGTTATTTCAAGTTAGTGCTTAACACAAACAAACCTTGGGCTACCGTGACCAGAATCCCGGAGAACTCGCGAAGTTGAGAGCTGAGGTCTACTGTAACTGTCCAGGTGACGCTTTCCACGAAAATTTGGAAAGTATGGAACAGAAGCGAGACCGAGTACGAAGTCTGGGAAGGGGAAGAGCCGTAAGGATCGCAGGTTTGTGGCTTGTTTTGTTGTTTCTCCAACACTATCCGCCAGGTTTCTTGAATTGCATTGCATTGTGCCCATGGTCGGTCCAGTGACGAGACTGGGGAAGATGAAGTCAAACAGGCTTCAACAGACTCAGAACAAGGACTTTATGTGTCAAGCAGCTTTCGGGTATACCATACAGTACTAACGGTCTGCATATAGGAGCATCAGGAAGTGCCTCCGACCGCCGCCATGCTTTCGCCTCACTAGCAGCGAACCATCCCTACGATCCGGTAGACGTGATTATCGGCGATGCAAGTTTTCCCTCTCCTCTCACATCCAAGCCTACTCCCTCCCATGCCACTTCCCCTCCCCAACTAAGTAAGTGGAAACCAAGTAATGACCTTCGCATAGTGGATGTCTGAAGCGAACATGACATCTCTCGCCCTGAAGTCCTCCTCAAATTCAAGCCAACCAGGCGAAGTAGCTTACGAGCGTACTTTCCTCTCCTCTCTTTCCCCCGCGCTTGCCAATGTAGTCAAATACGGCATCAAAGTCGCCGTCAACGCCGGAGGATCCGATACCTACGGATTATGGAAAGAGGTATGTGAGATGGTGAGGAGGAAGGGATTTGAGGGGAAAGTCAATATTGCGTGGATCGAAGGAGATGATGTTCTCGATGTTGTGAGGGAGAAGCTGAGAGAATCTGAAGTGAAGGGAGTTGAAGGCAAGACGTCCAAGTGGCAGAGGATGAGAAATGCGGAGATCAAGGAGGGGAGGTTGAAGGGCTGGAAGGTATTCGATGCTTGGATGGAAAGTGCGGATGTAGGAGACGATGTGAGGGCTTTTCTTGAAGAAGACAGAGAGAACGAGAGACAAGGGGCAGAGAATGACATCAAAGATTTTGAGAATCTCTGTACGGGAGAGAGACTCCGCGACTGGGCATTCAAAGACGAAATTATAGGCGCACAAGCCTACCTCGGTGGAATGGGCATTGCGAAAGCGTTTAGAGAGGGTGCGGATATTGTAATTTGTGGGAGAGTGTCTGATGCCAGTCCTGTCATAGGAGCAGCTGCTTGGTGGCATGGATGGGAAGCGGATGATCTCGAAGTGCTCGCTCAAGCGTTCGTCGCTGGACATATGATTGAATGCTCGACATATGTCTGTGGTGGGAACTTCAGTGGATTCAGAGATCTCGAAGGTAGTGGAAGAGGAGGGTACTTGAACATTGGATTTCCAATTGCTGAGATTGGGAAAAATGGGGAAGTTGTGATCACGAAGCAGAAGGGGACGGGAGGGATAGTAAGCGTGGATACGTGTAAAGCTCAATTGCTGTATGAGATTCAAGGACCGTGGTACTTTAACAGCGATGTCACGGCTGTGTTGGACGACATCACTTTCGAGCAGCTAAGTATAGATCGAGTTGCTGTGACGGGTATAAAAGCTCAACCTCCTCCGCCGACGACCAAAGTCGGCATCACTGCAAGAGGCGGATTCCAGGCCGAGGTCCACTACTTTCTCGTTGGACTAGATATTGCAGCCAAAGCGGAGATGTTGGAAAGACAGATCCGGGATGCCTTGGGCGATACCAGAAGGTTTCATGTCCTGAATTTCACATCGAATGGTACGGCAGCGGACAATCCGACTGACCAGAACGCTGCAACGGTAGATTTCAGGATCTTTGCACAGGCAAGGGATATCAAGGACATTTCGACCGATAAGTTTCTCAGGCCGGTAATCGACTTGATAATGAGCACGTATCCTGGAGCAACATTCCACCTCGATATCCGACAAGGTTTCCCAAAGCCAGTCCAAGAGTATTATGTAGCTCTTTTACCGCAGTCTGACATCCGACAGGTCGTGCATATGCAAGACGGGAAGGAATTCAGTATAGAAGCTCCAAGTCAAACCAAGGTGTTCCCTAGACAGCAGCCGGGTGAGGCTTCGACCGCAAGATCTGTGAACGATTTTGGCGAGACAGCTCGCGGTCCGCTGGGCTGGCTCGTACATGCTAGATCTGGCGATAAAGGATCCAATGCCAATGTTGGGTTCTGGGTAAGACACCAAGATGAGTATGATTGGCTCCGTTTGTTGCTGAGTGCCGATACCATGAGAGAGCTTCTGGCGAAAGAATACAACGGGAAGAAAATTGTAAGCCGTTCCTCGCTTCGATTCAGTTATGCTGATGGGTCCAGGACCGATTTGAATTAACAAATATCTGGGCCGTCCATTTCCTGCTCCATGATCACCTGGATCGAGGAGTTAGCTGCTCGAGTACTTATGATTTTCTGGCGAAGAATGTTGCTGAGTTCCTCAGAAGTCGATACGTTGATCTGCCAAAACGATTTCTGAATCGCGGAAAGCTGTAAATGTGTTGCATTGCAAGCAGATTCCAATGAAAGGTTCCGGAAAGCACGCCATCAATGCTTTTCTGACACAAGTGTGGCCTGGTCGCTATCCGCCAGGCTCTCTGCATATGGGTTGTCGAGGTCGCTTTTGGCAAGGCTGATCACAAATCCTTGGACGCCCATGGCGATTCGATACCCAGCCAGCCCAAGTAAGGCGATAATGACGAGGATGAGATTTATGATGGCCAAAAGAACCAAAGGAATTGTATGCCATAACTGAACACGTCTGAGCGGACAGCCTCGTGGCTTTGCAGTCTCAGTATCACCGTCTGCTTCGAACATGCCAGTCATGATGAATCGCAGAGGGCATTTCTTCAGCTCAGGAGGAGGAACAATAACGGTGTCTGCCGACGATGATACTGACTCGGAATCCGTGTCTTTGTCTTTCTTGCTTTTCTTGCTCTGCGAGATGATGATGTCCGAGTGCCTTCTGGCACGAGAGTTAGCGTAGTGCTTTTCCTTCTTAGACGAGGCCATGCTTGAACTTTGAAGATTGGACATTCAATCGCTGTATACCACAGCGGCGGGCGTAATATATCTACTAGAGAGCTCTACAGCTTTACAAGGGCTGGACTGCGGGGTTGTCGGGTGATACGCGCAGGCACAGTATATAAGAATCGGACTATCAAAAAGTCTCAGTATGATGATGCCTGAGACAGTGTGAGTCTAGCCGAGTGACCACGAACACTTATAAGGCTGTCACATTACAAACATATGTGTGAGATATCCTAATTCGAACAGGCCATCGATATGCAGCCTAGGAAGCAACATGCGACGTGGCAGCAATCAAGAAATCGTCCACACACCATCAGAATATTACGAGCTCGTAGAATGTTTCATTATTAGTTCCGTCAAGTTCGAGATCTTGAAAAGCTGGCACCCCACGTTCCGTGGGCTTGCAGCGACCAATAGTCATCATGGTGTTGAAGAGGTGGTGAGCACTGCTGCAAGCCTTCGATTGGGCTATCCAACAATAGGTGCCCAACCATATGACTCGCTATTATTTCAAGGTACAGCAACGCCATCATTTGACAATGGATAGAAGGGGGCATTCTCTGTGGTCCACTCGGAGTGCTCCCCATAATCGTACAGGATGGAGCTGGCTGGGAGAGCTGAAGCTATGATGCTGAGGAGAAACTTCTGGCTTCATGGCTGAAGAACCGGCCTGTTGGAATACGTGCAAGCTCACGCAATGCTCCAAATAATGCATGCAAGTCCAACAGCTGGAGTGTACGCGGAATGTGATTACACCGATCTTGACCAGCTTGGTCATCGTGATCAACAGAAAGCCGACCATAGCCTGATTGATAGCTTCAACGAAGATATACTTTAAGGAAATGATACAAGCTGATAGACAATGAGTAGAGCGCGAAACAGAAAGAGAGTGTTGATGGCTTAGAATGCTGTCGGAAGAATCGAAGCAGAGAGACTGGGGGGGTTTGTTTTGGTTTGCGGGGAGACGCGAGCTCGAGCTCAGACCGCCGAGGGGTCCTTGCTTCTGCATGTCAGGGACGTCACTGTTCGAGCTTGCTCGAGCTTCCGCAACCCCTCATGAACGTACGATCGCAGTGACAACAGTATAACGAGCCCGACTTAACGAATTCCCAACTCTTGCTCGAGTAGAGCCTCTGTCGCTCAGAATGGTGCTTCACAATGCCTCCGACTCAGCTGCGCAGGATACATTTCAAGACAGTGCACCCTCGTCAGACAGTGATCCATATGCCGCCTCGGGCTCAAGCTCGAATTCCAGCGTGCAGAACCTAGCATCGACATACCATATCGATACAAGCAAGCTACCTCGACCTCTGCCATGGATAGGATCATTAGTCGGATACAATGACGAGCTGCTGTCAAAGGCTCTTACCAAGAAAATAGCTCACAGTTCGCAAGTACTTCAACGACCACTTTCACAAGAAGAAGTCGATGCATTCGCATTTTGGACTGCGAAGCAGGTATCGATACTGTCGTATGGAGTGCCTTTTGGGGTCGGAGGAGGACTGTGGAGATGCTGGAGTACGGCAAATGAATTTCGGATGCCTTTCTACAGGCCGAATCTTGAGACTTTCAATCCTCAAGCTTTTCCACCACGGATGGCTGTGTTGAAGGGCAATAATGCCATCATGGCATGGCATGCTTTGAGAGCTGTCTTATACGGTGGAATGGGGAACATACTCGGGCAATTATTCTTTGGTTCATATTCCATGAGTGTTGCAACTGTCGGAGAGCTCGGAGACAAGAGACTGAAGCCATTCATCGATGCGGTGAAGTCGCAGGCAGCAAAGCAAAGAGGTTCGCTACCCAATACGACGGGGCAGCCTGGTATAGGGCAACAGCCTGGTATCGGCGTGCAGAGCAGAGACGATGCAAGTCCGGGGACGATACCCATGGCCGAACAGAGCCCGGATACAAGCTGGGAAGGCATGAGCGAGAAGAAACAACCCGAAACAACACCACAGCCAAAACGTTGGCCACAAGCAAGACCTACGCCAGCACCGCCACCAGTGGATGAAAGTTCAGATCAGCCCTTCGGCATGTTCGACGATGCTTCACCCACTGGCGGACAGGGTGTACAGGCAGATATCAGAGCGGCACCAGTAACATCACAGGGAGGGTCCGCATGGGACAGGATACGAAGAGGAGAGCAGTCTAGTACCCAAAGAACCGCTCCCATCACTGGATCTCAGCAAGCACAGAATCAGAATGCGTGGTCCAGGGTGCAAAAGGATGGTGCAGCCATCAGCGAAGGCTATTCGTACTCAAAGGCAGAGGAAGGGGATTTGGCGAAGGGAGAGGCGCAGAAAGAATTTGATGCAAGAGTCGAGCGTGAGAGAAGGGGTGGAGATTTTGCAAAAGGAAGTGGAGATCAAAAGCGATGGTAGTTGGAATTTGTACATTACATGTCAAATTTTAAGTCAGTGGCATATGGCTGGCGTTTAGGGTCAGCAATCAAAATGCATTGGTATTCTCCATCTCCACGTCTCGAGCATAATGCTCCTTGATCCTGCTCATTCCCAGCTTGACTCCGAACTACCGGCCGACATCAATCCACCCTACCCTTGAAATCCTTCCAGATATACCCCTCAGCCCTCTTCTCGTCGGACATTTCAAGCCCCCACACAATAGCAAACGCTACATCGATCAACAACATCTGCACAAGCACCAACCCCCAGAACCTCCCGCGATATTCCTTGTCCGACATGACAAGACTGAGAAGCCCTAGCACCACACCCGAAACGAAAATCATGTTGAGTACGAAGAAGACATGGAAACCTGTATACGCCTGATATCTGGGAGGTCCAGCTGTAAAGAAACTGTAGCGATCGAGGATGCGCAGGTATTGTGATTGGATATGATAGCACTTTTGGCCTATTGAGAGGAGAGTTGGGTTTAGGGTGTTGGAGGGGAGGACTTGAGGCTGGAACATTTCGCGAATGGTATGGAGGATGGTTCTGAATAGGTTTAAAGCCATTTGGGATGATCTTTTGGGAATGTGATGGTCCATTGAGTTGACCAATATTCAGGAAAGTGGTTTGACGACTTTCGAATGACTCTTGGATAGTCGTCAGATGCTTTGTAAATCAGTCCTAGGAATAACTCTTGGATAAGTCTTAAAAAAACGAGCGAGAATAGAGCGAGCAGTGAACTAGTAAAGGCCGGTCACTTGAAAAAGGTAGTTTCGGTATGGGTAAATCACTGTGTCAACTTTGGTATCGAGTAGAGACTAAATCCAGCTATATACGCCAGCTGAAGTTGCTGGAACTAATTCGGTCCGCTTCGCTGGCGGCATGTTTTACTTCGATAGAGCAATGGGCTAATATATGAACACCAGAAGCGGCTCGGTGCAAACCCAAGAGGTGGAGGCTTCCCTGCGCAGCTGTCAGTTGATTGCCGGGGATCTATGAAGAGCAGAGGAGAATTAACCTTCAAGTGATTAAAGAAGGGGGTAGCAATATCGGAGTACTCACACTTATAGTCTGCTTCCAATGTCCCCGTCTCAGACGGAGCCTCCAAATCAATCCAATTCCCTCAAAGCCTCCCTCAGCTCATCATATTGCGACCCTTCGAATCCACCATTAAAAATCTTGCCCTTCACCCACGATATCCAGCTTTTTGGGACATCTGTCAGAAGTTTCCCTTCGTGTACACCGAAGTCAATGATATATGGCTCCGTAGTCGCAGCTTTCTCCATTGGTAGTGAAAGACGTGATAGAGGTGAAGAAGGCGATAGGGGCGATATAGGTGCCGCAATCTTGTGTACAGTAGTGAGCTTCTTTGGTGACTTCTTATATGCCGTGTGTCGGGCATTACGAGCTTTCGGGGGAGTTGGTTGCATCATGAGGGATGTGGTAGCTGATTTGATTCTCGGTAAAGCACTAAACAATCCAACCCCGTCAGTATTCGAGTCGAAGCAAACGAGAAACTTCGACACTTGTTCGCGAAACAGAGAGGATGAATCAAGGCTGTACGAGGGGACTCATGTGTCATTTCTAAACTCCGAGAATTTCCAAGTAAACAGTCCAGATTACATTGCCAAAGAAGCCTTCTTCATTGCTGCCCTAGACACCACTAAACTCCAGCTCCCAGCTGCCCCCAAATACAGCGCTCTACAGCGCACTGGGCTGAAATTCCGGCCAAACACAGAAAAGTAGGGACAAATGCCCTGAACACGGAATCAATTCCACTGTGGACGGCCCCCTGTCGGCACTCTGACAGTGGCTTGCGGCGCGAGTCACAGGTGCTGAAGATCTCGTATCATCAAGGAAATTGGTGCTGGGGAAGTAGGGCGACCTGCTGAAATTAAGCGATCGTACAAAACAAAAGTCCCCCGTTCTCTACCTCGCTTGGGGGATTGTAAAGCGGCGTGCCGGCCGCAACAACTGGCGATAACATTGTTTGCTTCTCAGAGAGGAGGCAATGTGAGGGATCAGGTCTGGAGCAATTGTTTGTACAAATGGCTGTGAGAAGGAGAGATTGTCTTCTCCTTTGATTATACAAGCATATTCCATGTCGCGCTGTTTCAAAAACTAAACCTAAGATGATATCTTCCAGCAGTTGGTATAACACAGCTTGACTCGCAACGCTGCACCTTCAATCCTTTTCTTTTATAATAGAGTGCTTTGATCATTAGTAACAGTGTTCTAAGAGTGGTATATTGAATTAGAAAGTCGCTGGCGGAACATGTTCGCCCGTTCCCTGAAGGCTTGATGCACGATTGTTTGTATAGATGCAAGAATGAGAAGCTTACTGGATTCGACAACAAGTTGAACACTCTTGAAGTAGACAAGATGTGCAGGATGGATAACACGCTTTGCAGCCACGGCTTCCGAGAAATACATTTTTATACATTACTGGAGATTCCTACCACCAGCCCTTCTTCGAGGTAGTTACAGGAAGTGGCTCTTCCTTCTTGTTTGCTTCCAATACTGGTACATTTGGCTTCGACTTCTCCACCAATCGAGAGACCAAGGTGTTTGCCTGCGCCTTTGGCTTCTTCAATTCGATCCACCAAGTAGTGCCTCCATGCCACCATTTCGGCGTCTCGATCTTGACAACCTCCAGCCCACTCTCTTCCACAATACTCCGCATGTCTCTGTTCCACCAACAACCATACAACTTTGCATGACCTTCTGCAGATCGATCCAAGTACTTGTTCAGCCATTCCCACTTCCCTCTCCCATGCTCTAGCAATAATATTCTCCCCTCATCCTCCTTCACGCACTCCCCCAGATTCCTCAACAGTGCGACTGGATCACTTACAGAACACAATCCCATAGTCTGGACTACCGTATCATACTTCTTGTCCAAATTCCCACTTCTCTCATTCGCACTTCTCGGCGGTCCAGGAATCGCTCCCTTCTCTGCCGCATCAGCAATAATCCATCTCACCCCCAAGATACCAGGAAACGTCTTCCCAAACTTCTCATGCGCGATCTCCAGCATCTCTCCACTCTTATCCACAGCCGTTAGACTCCTAACTTTTCCCTTCTTGATGTTCCCCTTTTCATCAACTTTCCCTACTCCTTGATATCCTTTGAAATCAAAGGAGTAGAACTCCAGGTTTCGACCTGTCCCAATGGACACTTCGAGGACGTCGCCTACTGCCTGAGATACTAGTTTCTGCCGTAGAGAAGCAATGCCCATCATTGACTCTGTGGAATCAACAGTGTTGTCAAATGTTCGAGCGATCTGGTCGTACCGTTTCGAGACATCTTCTTGCTCGTTGGGTGTTATCTTTCGCGGCCCATCTCCTTCCTGGCTGAACATGATATAAAGATATGCGATTCCTCCTGAGAAACATGCTAGAGCGATTCCGCCGAAGAACATTGGAATGATTCGGTTTTTGAAAGGATTCGGATTGGCATCGGGCCTGGGCGTCGAGGTGGGAGAGATGGGACTTGGAGGGATGGCTTTGGGAGTATGCGGCCTTTCGCAGTGTTAGCTACGTAGAAGAGTTCATGTAAGAGGACTTAACAGACTTGTATTCATTATGCTTCTTGGGTATTGTCGCAGGTGAAGGCTTATGGGGCTTCGGGGGCTTTGGCTTTCCTTTCAATGGTTTCGCGGCTTTCAAAAAGATGGTCGTGCTGAAGTTCCTCTGGCAGGGATAGCTCCTCAGAAGCTGTCGCAGTATGATTTTGTTGGCTCCTGAGCTGCCCCGAAGGACCCTTTGGCATATTGGTTCCATGTTGACTTCCGCCCTCGATGTATTCTACTGCATCCAAGCTCGCTCAGCTCAAGGAAATGTTTCGTGCCATTCGCTACAGGATCAATCGTATTACCAGGCCTGTAGTAGAATCTCGAAGTCCAGTGTATATTACAAAGTCGTGATCCAGTCACTTGCTCATGCGTCATGCGGAGTGCTAGATCGTTAGCAAAAATGATGAAGGCTGCTTGCGATGGATATTTAGCCCCACGCCGTCATGCAAGGCTATGAGGCGAGGCTGAGCAATGTTGGGGTTGTTATAGTTCATTCATATTCTTGAATCGGTCAAATAATTTTGATTGCATGGAATTAGGGATTTTAACTTGTAAAACAAGTAAATAAAGGAGTTTGCGACGTATCTTTGTTTATTTGGCACGCTATTTACCATGAAATGTTGCTGACAGAATGACCGAGGCTGCTAGATATCTCCAAGAATAATCTCCAACATTTCTCATCCAAAGTTCTGCTTGGCTAATGCCTTTAGCATAGCCATGGTACCTTCTTCCTTCGTGCGGTATTCTTGCAATCTTTCCTCTCTTTCTGCCGCCCTCGCTCTTAGCATCTCCTCCTTCCGCAACTCTCTCTCATTCTTCTTCCGCTCGTATTTCTCTTTCTCCTGCTTGAAGCTCTCAATCCCATCCCCTCCACCCATCAACTCAGTATCTGGAACCTCCGCCGCGCCTGGAGACTTCTCCCGAAACGATTTCATCTTCTCGTTGACTTCTTTCTTCTTCTCCAATTGACGCTCTCGAGTGCCTGCTTCGGCGCGTGGCACAAGCTCATCTAGAGCTGCCTTTTGTTCTTTACGATCGGTCTTGCGAGCGAACCTTATATCGTCTCGTCGAGCAAGGCCATCCTCGGCGTCCATTTCTGTCTTCTTGTTAGACCAAAGTCACATGTAATGGCGAGGTTCGTACCTCTTTTGAGCTCTAAGTCTTGCATGTTGGGTATACTAGGCCCTTTCCTACTCCCTCTCGACCTGCTCTCTTGTCCCGGTAATGCAGGTCCGATGGAATCATCGCTATCGCTTTCCTCCTCAACTTGTTTCGCAGACGGTCTCGAGCTCTGCCTTTCGACCGGCGTAGTGTTTGTTTTTGGTCGCTCCTCACGGCGCTCCGACGTGTGGTCGGCAGCGGATTCGACAGCTCTTTGGAATGTAGAAGGATCATACCACCCCTCTGATAGCTCTCCACGATTCCTCCACAAGTTAGCCAATATCCTTCCTTTTTCAGGACCGAGGCCGGGGGAATCTTTACCATTTGCCTATAAAAGACTTCCATCTACCCCTCACCTCAATTTCGTCCATATCTTCCAAGATCTTCTGCTTCTGGATGTCGAGATATGTCGCAAACATGGGTTTGAAGGCATCATAATCTCGTTTCCCCAGTTCCCTAGAGTTAAATGGCAGTTCTTTCGGGCCCGCATCTGGAGACCGTTTGCGCTTGTGATGGTGTCTACGAGGAGAGCGTGCCCGGTGTGAATGCGAGTGGTGTCTTCGAGGGGAGCGAGATCTCTCATCCCGTCCGCGATCATTTTCTCGATGGGATCTGCTGCTGTCGGCCATTTCTGCTGAAGAAGTCCAGGCTGTGATAGAGGAGGTAGCTCAGCTCAATCGCGGAGAATGCAAACATGCCAAACTAAGCCCCACTTAAATGCATGTAGGCTAACGTCGGTAGCTCAGCCTTAAATATTGAAGTGATTCCAGAGATTCATTCTTCCACTTGATCTTCCAATCCACTCATACCTTGTACAATGGAAGGCTTCTCAAAGTTAAAAGATAATTACAATCTTTCGCAAAACGAAGCCCAAGGATTTCATAAAGACTGTACCTCTGACAACACAGCAGGTAAGCTTGTTATCTTTCACCCAGTTCCTCATCACTCTAATATTTGCTATGATGAAACACTTTCCAGTTCGCAGTTTCCGCGCAAGCTGTCGCCAAAGAACCTTTTATAGGCAGCGATGAGCGTAACTGACCTTCCTTGGATGTCTGAGCAAACCTTTTGACTTCATGCATTGGATTTTATTGTGTCGTTAGATCGATGCTGACGTCTCCCATCTTGTAGTTTCTTTGTGACCCTTGTCTCCAGCACTGCGGTGCTATAGCATGAATCCGTTGCCTGTCACTGATGTATAAACGTGCGAAGCTTGTCATGTGCGGCTTCTTGATCAGTACCTTTCATTTGGCCCCTATGAATGCATCCATTTCCGAGCAATATTTCTTTATGAGAACGTTTCCTATGCTTCTGCTCTCCCTCACTAAAGTCTACTCCCCTTCCTCAACTCATCCTCTAATATCAATCCTGGCACCCCACCCCGACTCCCATCCATCGTAACACACTCCTCTACACACTCCTCCGCCCAACACCACTTCTCCCTGAACTCCTCCGGGTAGTTCCCCTCTACGCAATCCACAATCTTGTCACCAATAACCGGCAAGAACTTATATCCATGTCCGCTCCCACCAGTGGCCAAGAACAGCCCCTCATAATCCGGATGATACGTGATAATGAAATCTCCATTCGGCGTATCAGTGTACCAGCAAATCTTACTCTTGGTAAACGGCCGTTCGGCGAGCGAGGGGATCATTTCGCGCAGGGCTTTGCGGCAGGCTCGTTCTCCTTCTGCAGGAACCCAGAGGTTAGGGTCGTCGTGTGTAGTTTTAGGAAGTGATACCATAATATTTTCAGACGGGTCATCTGGCGAAGGTATCGACCTTGGATTCGAAAGTCCGTAACCGTGCCGTGCAACTTTGAGGACTCCATTCGAAGGAGGAATAATGAACATGCCCGTACTCATATTGAGCAACACCGGACACTTCCCAAGCTTCTCCTGCTCTTCTTTCGTAATATCGAGATAGCAAAGCACTTGTCCAGTAGCCTGCGCTCGTCCTCGGAGATCAATAAGTTTCCCAGACCAAGCCCCCGTAGCCAGGATAACCAAGTCCGCACTCTCTACCTTTCCAGTCGTCAATTTCGCACCTGTCACTTTCCTACCATCTTTGACGAGCGACACTACTTCGCCTTGTTTGAACTCCACTCTCCCCGTAGCTTCAACTTTCCTCCTCAACCAAAGCATCCCCGCCTCCGCATCCGCCCACCCACTCCTCCGATTGATATACCCCCAATCACCACTTCCTCCCCCAGCACCAACCGCCTCTTCAATCTCAGCTCTCAGCTTGAATTCTTGCACCGCGCCCTCATCACCGAGATCCCTGGCTATCCTCGCAACATTATCCAAGCTGCCTCTCACATACTCTTCTCCCTGTTCGCCCTTGTTCGCTACTAGCACCAGTCCGCTTTCAGTGTATCTGCCTTCGCCGCCGAGATCGTTCGGGCCTTGTTGCCGCCAGATCTTCTGTGCTGCTTCGGCGAGAGACGCGTATGCGGCGTCGTGGTAGTCGGCGCGGATGATGCGCGAGGAGTCGATGGAGGAGCCGTCGGGGGAGGGGAAGGGAGAGCGGTCAAGGACGGTGATGCGTGTGTTTGCGAATGAGGGACGGAGGGAGAGGGCGTATGCGGTTGAGAGGCCGAAGACACCGTGGCCTAGGATGAGGATGGATTTGGGATGGGGGGATGGAGCCATGGTATAAGGAGTGTGCTAATTGGGAGGTAAAGAGATATGCAGCACTGGACGAGGCCCAGACAAGAGGGGAAGGGAATGAGAGGAGATATATAGACAGAGACGGGGTAGATGATATCTCTTCAAAATATACAGAGAAATGGGAAAAGGACTTGTGGAAATGACTCAATTGCAGATATACGAAAAGAATGAAGCCATATCGATGGCAAATTTCTTACTGTGCATGGTGGATTGAAAGGTGGGGTAGTGTTGATATTCCGTTTCTGCGATAGCGGGGTGTCAAACGTCGAGGAAAAGGGCGTCTAAGATGATCTTAGCGCTCGGATGTCAAAACTCGTGGAACGCAACACGCACTGTTTTCCGAGCCGGCAAAGAGCCGAAGAACGACGGTAATTGGCCGGGTATCTATCAATGAGCGAAGACCAATTTGAGGAAATTGGCTATTGAATGTCATAAGTCGGTTGTAGAACATTGAAAAGGTTGAATCGTCTGGCCGTAGCGTGCTAATCCTGTTAGAAGGCTCATATTTTCACCCTCCTGGGCCTACAGTAGAGTTTCTGTCATTGTCATTCAATACAGTAAGTATCTAAGAATGTACTTCGATATCGGACTTGGAGCTGCACACCAACTCTGATTCTTCGAGTATGCAACAACCAGGAGTTTCACAACAAAAGGTAGGCGCTCGGGTATTGCATAACGAAATCTCACAGTCCGTTTTCCACCAAGTCGAAGTAGAACATTCGGGTTGAACGCCAGTGTCAACCTCAAACAAGCCTAATTGTCTCTCCTCCTACTTCGAGGAGCATCAACCTACAAGTCGACATTTCGAAGGACGAGATCATACTCCGACTTACTGATCAGAGGATTCCCCGAGCATCAAAGGAATCCTCCAGCATGGCTTCGTCGAAATCGATCTTTGACCTGATCGAGCCTCGATCCAAGATGAACTTCATGAAGTTTCGTTCCTGAGATCCGGCATACCGAGTAGATCGAAATTACTCCCATTTTTCTTTGGACACCTCTCCTTCCACAGATAAGCGCGCAGTCCTGGTGCTGCGATGCTTCCGATCGTTTATGTTCCCAACGGGTAGGTCTTAGTGAGGACTCGTAACTGCTACTTCGTGATCTGAGGCCCGAACTTTGCTTGAGACGCAGGGTGTTGAGATTATGACAAGAAATGAAAAGATTGATTCGTTGTTTCGTGCTGTGGTAACGTGACTGAAGAGGGATTCTTCGATGCTATCTTTAAGGTGCGAGATTCGGTCACAGTGGAAGAAGGCCGAGGTCTTGCTTGTCAAGAGTGCGAGGGAGTTGATCGGGAAGGGAACAGCCACGCTCGATGATGATAACGAAAGGGTGTTGGGAGGGAAATAACGCTTGACTCAGCTGGAAGGTCGGTAGGAGGACTGTGAAACGGGCTGTAATGAGTGATGTGGAAAAGGAAAAACAAATTGCTGGCTGTTTTAATGTCGTAAAGCTAATTTGGACAATGGGAAACGAAAAATCCTACATTTTTCTTCTAGAGTGCTTGTGCATCTGACTGAACATCGGTGACGTTTAAGAACCCCAATCTCATGCCATGGAGAGGCTGTGCCACTATGATGAAGATTCGATTGACCATACAAAAAGGTCGAAGCAGAGAGTACGACTTAATCTCGCGGTCTGGAAGCTCCTGAAACCAGGTCAAGTCCAGTATGAACATCAGAACTCGAAATCTCAACCTGCTTGAACAGAAGATGAAGATCTCAGGCAATTTTCGACTGCTAGATCTGACACTGCATCTTCAGATCCGAGTTCGACTTGAATTTTCGACTTACGCAGAGGAGTGATACTCAATTTTTGGACCCTCAAAATCGTCTAGTGACTTCCCTTGTAGTTGGCAACTGCAGCTGGACGCCCGCTCTGCCAAAACAGGTGCAGCTCTGCAACGTCAAGTGGATATCCGAGAATATTGGCAGGCTAACTTTCTCCAGAGTGTGATCTTGTCTTCAGCTAGACATTTTGTGTTTGCACCGCGCTGGCTCGGCAGAAGGTATGATGGAGGCTTCTGCAGCCTTCAACTTTCTAGACTCTCTGGTCGAAAATCTGGTGGACGAATCCGGTTTCCGATGGCCGATCTCCGTACGGAGCTGAAGATTTCGAGTTGGAATACACGTCTGTACCATATTGACATCAGTGTTGTAAATCATGATGAAAGCATGCCGACAGCTGGGAAAAATCAGGCTGTGACAGACTCCACAATAGGGCTTAATCCTGATTCCAGAATGAAAGGCTGTGATTCCAACCATTCAATCAGCCTTGCTAACCCCACCAAGGGGTTGTCCTCGCATAATGGCGCAGCCTGGAGTGCTGACAGACAAGCTTTGGAAAGTCCGCATCAAGCCGGAATCCTGATTCCACATCTGCAGCGCAGCCTTGTGGAATGAGTACTGGATTTTTACAAGTGTCCTCAGTACAGGCGAGGAAATATCAAAGTCGCTAGACATGCCCAAGACATTGGATATAGCGCAAGAGAGGAACTGAAAACCATGGTATCAATCATGCCAGGCTTTTTATTCGGTTCCACCAACCAACTTCAGCCTCACCTCATTGTGGAAGTACTCGGTGGCCAGCGACCGGCCGAAGACTGGCATGTGATGACGACAAGCCCGTGAACCAGCGCTTGTGTGCGGCCTAGCAGCCACCAGTAGAAGCGGACAATGGTCTCATTGCGACTTCATTCGTGTCACCATCTGGAACATGGAATCCAATCCATTTCATTCTAGACTGCGGGGTGGTGGTTATTCGTTGCGGTTCTGAAAGATAAAGTGAGGGGTAGTTAAGTTCGTAACTGGGATTTCTTCGGTGGGGTTGGATGTCGCGATCTGGATGAAAAGTGGGATCAATCTGGAGCCGCTGGATGGAAGATAAGAATGGGGTGGTGGTGGTCGCTGACACTTGGCGGTGGTTGGAGTCTATTTCGGTTGGTGGACGGTGGGAAAAGTCTTCGCAATCTGTGGCCACGATATTAATAAGACGCCGTAAATAATAACACGATAAGAGCAATAAGAGGAGTTCCGCATGATAGTCGGAATGGCCTCAAAAGGTTCGTTTCGTTTCGTATGCAGCCATTATCCCCCATAGCAGCCTCGTATCGCATTTAGAGTCGAGTCAAAGAATGGTTATTGTTTGTTGTGGCGCTCTGGCGTTTTAGGCAGCCTTGAGGCTTTTAGTTTGCGATAGAATCTTCTGTCTCAGTGGTCTGGCTCTGGCTTGTCGGTGTCGGCTTGTCTGGCTGGCTGGGCAGGCCGGGGTCTGAAAATGCTTGGGTTTGCGAAATCCCTGTCCATGTCTCATCAGCACCTCCTTGCATCGGCATCGGCATTGGATTGGGTGGTGGCTCTGAGCGGCCCAGTGCGGGTGAGGAAGAGGGAGCCAGGGAGCCAAGGGAGCACCACTCAGACTTCAGTGAGTCAGTGAGTCATTCCACCGCCTGTCCTCTCCCATCCTTCCCTCCTACAGGCTCTCACAGCCCAGCCGCTCGCTACTCCCATGCGCTGCAATGCATAATATGCGCGCATTCATGCAGCCAACTCCGCGTTTTCCATCATATCCAGGCCAGCCTATCCCATACTGTAGTACAAGTAACATCTCAGCCTTCTCTTCATGCGGACGTTGGTCGGATGGATAGGATGATGGATCTTGACTTGTCGCATTGCAGTATCGTGTTGTGAATCGAGTCAGGCAGCAGGAGGTGGACAGGAGCTTGGTGTGTCGCTCGCTACCTGACGAGGTTACGGCCGTGGTCGGAGAGAGGAATGGGCGAAGGCGAAAGCGAAAGCGTCGAAAAAAGGGGTCGATGGCATGGCGAGGCGAGGCGATGACAGGTGTTCTCTTTGTTCGTGAAGTCTCTGCAGAGAAGAGAAGATCTGAACGAAGTTCTCTTTCTTTCTGCTGTTTATGTCATAATCTCCCAGCCACGAGTGCTGGGTATGACAACATTGACCTTTTGTTATTTATTCATCGGAGAGGCGGTCGGAATGCAACGGGATTGCATCGCATCGTGAATAACAATAACAATCAAGGTGAATACGGAGGCGATCAGAGTTCGTCCACATCGTGACGATCCCAAAGAGAAGTCGAGATGGTTTCTGGAAGATCCAGTCTCTGTTTCCCCTTCCCCCTTTTCTCCCCTATCACTCACTGCTCCGCGCACTGGTAATAACCCTGACGCGTTATCGCTGCTGCCATTGGGGTGCGACCAGGATGCGACTGGGATGCGACCGGGATCAGAGGGTTTCAGCGATCTAGTCCGATGCGGTGATTGGCCCGAGTGAATGTCCTTCCTCACGCTAACACCCCCGGTCCCAGAAAAAGAAGTGACGCTAGGGAGAGGCTGGCGGCCTGAAGGCAAGAACCAGGCAGCAAAGTCCTGGCTATTTAGTCTTCGCTCTCCCCCGACATTTCAAAAGCCTTTTCGCGCGCGCTATTTGGGAGTCGTCTATTTTGCAACAACCCCACCACAAATCTCAGCCTTCCCCATCTCCATCGCATCGCAACGAACAGCGCACAGTCTACAGTGCCCTGCTCAATACATTCATTGATCCAGGCGATTCGATTTCGATCTCCGAATTCCCATCAAAGTTGCTGCGCTTGCGCCCGTTCGCGATCTCGATATCGGAGATCCACCGCAGCTGCATTTTCTCAGCCGCACGGACAGGACAGGACGACATAAATCTTCCCCTCCTCTCCACATATACTATACACATCCTTCCTCCTCTTAATATTGTTGTCGGTCGCAACCAATAGCGATTCGATCATCTCGTCGAGCAGCGCACTGTAGGGGAGACATTGATTTGTTCTTCTCCTCCAAACGGTACGACTTCACCTTCCGACGTCAAAACACAATCACCCCACCTCCTCTTCCTCTTTCATACTACATCATCTCCTCACCCTCGACTTCGAGTCGCCATCAAACGCTCTCGAACGTCATCGCTCTCCCCACTTTCTCGATCTGACATATCCCTCTTCAGACCTGCTCCTCACTTCCGATCTATCAAATAAAGAAGCGCATACCTTGAAGATGGATCAGATTCAAACGCATCCTTCGAACGCCGCCCAGGCCAAAACCTTCATTGCTCCCGGCTCTCTGTCATTCCCAGGTGGTGCTGGTGAACTGACTCCTCCTTCCTCCGAGGCAGACAAGCAAAATGTTCAGAGACCTGGACAGATGAACGGTGGTCCACAGCAAGGTGCTCAAGGCCAAAACGGTAACGGGGTGACTCCTGCGACGCCTGCTGCGACCCCTGGTGCGACGACGACTGGTGTCAGCGGTATCGTTCCTACACTACAGTATGTATACCCCTAGAGCCTCGTCCTGAAAACATGAGGCTTATCTTGCATGAAAAGAAACATCGTTGCCACGGTTAATCTCGATTGCCGACTGGATCTCAAGACGATCGCCCTTCATGCCAGAAATGCTGAATACAATCCAAAGGTACTTGCTGACTCTAGGCTTGCTACACTCTTTGTTCCTACTGACCTTCCCAGCGTTTCGCCGCCGTTATCATGCGTATCCGTGAGCCAAAGACAACTGCCTTGATCTTCGCATCCGGCAAGATGGTCGTCACTGGAGCCAAGTCTGAGGATGATTCCAAGCTTGCATCCCGCAAGTATGCTCGTATCATCCAGAAGCTTGGTTTCAATGCGAAGTTCACGGACTTCAAGATCCAGAACATCGTTGGCTCCTGCGACATCAAGTTTCCCATTCGTTTGGAAGGTCTTGCATCGCGCCATCACAATTTCAGCTCTTATGAGCCTGAGTTGTTCCCTGGTCTCATCTATCGTATGATCAAGCCGAAGATTGTGCTCCTCATCTTCGTTAGTGGCAAGATTGTCCTCACTGGTGCGAAAGTCCGTGAAGAGATTTATCAAGCCTTTGAGATGATCTACCCTGTGCTTCAAGGTTCGTTCTACCTTCTTCGTTTCCACTGTGCCTTACTCATTATTCGTAGATTTCAAGAAAGTCTGATCTGGCTCTGCCACGATCTGCATCAGCGGTACGATCACTCGACTCACACCCACCGCGATGTACCAACACCTGCCTCCCAATACCAATTGTACAAGTATTGCCAATTTACGATATTCACGAAACCATCCCAAAAAGCTCGCGCGCTGGTGACAAGCACTGTCCTCAATTACACACACAGTCTTGCTTCTGTCATCAGTCGCCAAAACACATTTCACTGCATTGCACAGGCGTCTGGGGGAAGAGCCAAGAAAGGCTCTTCAATTTTGATTTTAGCATGCTGCTTGTTTCTTGCAAAGAACATAGATTGCACACCCATACGCGATGGCATGTGCGCCGGACGAAGATGCCGTCTTAATTGCTCCTGGCCTTCGCTGGTCCAGACATTTTCCTCTCCTGACAGCAGGTTATTGTTGCGCATCAGGGGGATCTTAGGCGGGGACTCTTCGCATAGGGCAGCAAAACCGACTACCGTTCTGACGTCGTGCTGACCCCTTTTTCTTTTTTTTTTTATACAAATCGTGGCGGCAGATCCTTTGGACCTCTTCTTCAAGGAGTACATGCGTGGCTTTTGGTAGCTGGCTTGTGCTAATGGTTCGGGGCTGTCGTTGAGGAATTCGGCGAGTCTTCAATAGATAGACTAATTCACACGATAGATAATATCTTGCTCCCTGGTCGCATGCCGTGATGTGATATGATGTAATTTGCCTTGAATTGACGTCTTGATCCTGGTATCTGAATGTCAGCTGAAGTTCTTAAGGTCAGGAATCACTACATACCTCGCGCCCATGTTCCTAGTCTTCATGTCTTTCATTGTCTTGGATATCCCTTCCCTGATTCGCGTCAGTTCTCTCAACATTCCCTTACCATAAGTATAAGTATAGATGCGCTGCACGTCACTCTGAGGAAGTCGTTCCAATATACCATACCAAATCAATATTCCAACCCGACCTACCTCGTTCCTTTGCTTTCGTCAAGTACTCCGCGAAGTCATTCGTGGAGCTGTAGCTGTAGCTGGTGGAGTAGACAAATAAGGGACTCTCCTTTTCTGTTTGTGAATTTGAGTCGGGAGACCCGGAGAGTGAGATAGGTAGGTAGGCAGGTGAGTCGGAGAGACAGAAGGTATGTTTGATGTTTATTGAGGGACGGAGGGAGAGGATGGAAGAGAAGAGAGGCGGGAGAGAGGGAGAGAGGAAGGGAGGGGAAGGGAGGGATTAGTCAGGCACGTACTGGATTTAGTAGATACCCACTCACTGGGAAGGGGAAGTAAGGGATTTAATATTTTTGCTTTTTGTGATTCAGAGCCAGAGCACGAGGCAGATGCTTACCTACTTAGTCGTTTGGAAAAGAATGTGCCCAGTGCCTTGCTTTGAACGGGGTGAATCGTCTGGCAGCTGGAAGTTGGTACCTGGATGAGGGAGGCTTGAGTACTTGACTGGCCTTGGAAGAATGACTGGCCTGCTGACTGGTTGACTGACTGGCTGACGGCTGGCTAGAACTCACACATCTTCCTATCTTTCTGGGGGAGGGGCTTCGATCATTCTACCATTGCTGCTGCTTTGCTTTGCCCATTAAGTCCAGAAGACTAATAGACGGGGAGCTCGCTTTGAAAGGAAATATAGTCATACTTGATATATTGTGGGAGAAAACGCCGATTTTAGAAATGTGGTTGTCATGAGTGATAAAAACGTTTGTAATTTTACACATATATGTACATCATGAAGCTTGCTTTCTCGCTTGCTTGTTATGCGAGGAGCCATGAAATCTATTCCTCATCATCGGAATCAGCAAACATATCCACGGCTCTAGGTCTCACTCGCCTCGGCGGGCCTTGCCCTTGCTCCTGTATGGTGTTCAGAGTGTTCTTCTCGTCGTCTGGTTTGCTCGAAACCGGTGCGGCATCAGGAGGCGGCGATGGTTCTGCAGGAGCAGGATCTTCGACCATAGGTTCGCCGTCCACATCTTCATCCATGGGCACACCGTCGATGTCTTCATCGTCGTCCAGCATTGGCTCGCCATCGACATCCTCGTCTTCATCCATGGGTTCTCCATCAATATCGCCATCAATCCCAGCTCCCTCTCCAGCTCTATCACCAGCACCAGCACCAGATTCAGGAGCACTCTTAGCCTCCACCTCAACAGCCTTCCACCGCCTCGTCCCTTCCCTCCTCTCTCCCTCTCTCTCTTCTTCCTCTCTTCGTTTAGCCTCCAGCTCCTCCTCCTTCGTCCTCGGCGGCTCATTGAACGCCTTCACGAACCCCTCCTGGCTCTCAACTGGAAAGACACACCATCCCTCCCAAAGACTAAGCACCATCCCCACACTCCTCTTCCACTTCTCAGCTTTCAATTTTCCCCATGACATCTTCCGCTCCATGCGTCCCAGCTCCTCGAATGTATGGCGAGACTTCAACGCGTTCTCGAAGAGCGAGCGATACCGCCAGGCATGGCGGACGCCGGATGTCGACGACGAGGAGAGGATATCAGAGATGAGGTATAGGCCGATGAGCGATGCGGCGCTGGTATCTTCCTCATCATCCTCTCCACCTCCTTCTTTCTCAGCATCTCGTTCTGCTTTGTCTTTTCTTGATGATGGATTCGCGGAAGTGCATGCGAATGGTTTAGAGATGTTAGATAGGATCATAGATACGACTTCGTCTGCGCCTCGACCTGCGTGGGATATGGCGAAGGCAGTCACACGAGCGACGTCGCCTTTACGGAGCTTGCCTGTACTGGTCGGGAGACGGGCGAGGAGATGTGTGAATTTGGCTTTCTCGAGAGGATTCAAGTAAGCCTTTCCATCATCGACAAGAGAACTTGGATCTGGGGGTCCGCCACCGCTGTTATTTTGCTGGCGGCGGGCTCCGCCCTCGTCTCCAGACTCGTCATCGTCTGAGGAGTTGTACTCGGAATCCGAGACGAATTCGGAAAGTTGGGTTGTGTACTCGTAGGCCAGTGGCTGGTCTGGTGACTTCCATGCTGAGGATCCTTCGAAGAGAGGTAGGTATTTGCCTTGCCCGCGTTTGGTCGTTGAGCCCGTGAGAACTTCCCATAGTCGCCAGCGGTACCATACACCGCCTGTACTTCTAGGGTCCCAAATCCATGCCCATTTCTCTTCACGTTGGACATCAGGTCTGCTCATCAAAAGAGCCTCAAATTCCGGGCCATGAGTGAGTAGATTTTCAATCACTTTGTGAATGAGCTTTAGCTCTTTGATGTCTCGCGGTGCCTGCACAGGTACATGAAGTAGGGGTCCGCGGTTCATCTGAGGTGCTGGAGGTCCGTAAGATGTTGGTGGCGCAAAACCTCTTTGGTGCGGAGGGGCCTGGCCTCTTCCTGCTGGCGCGACATCCACTGCCTTTGCGCCAAAGGGTTGTGAAGCTCCGGAACTTCCTAGAGTAGGAACATTCGTGGAGCTAGATATCGCTGCCGAGGAGAGATGGCGGTGGAGATTGAGATAGTATCCGTAACCTAGATATCTGTTCTGCAACCCGTTGACAGCAGAATCGATATCATTCGCAGCTGTGTCCTTCGCCAATGTGACAATCGCAGACATGCTCTTCCTCTCCGTATAGACCACCGGACCGGAAGGAGGCAGAATCCTGACAGAATCGACCTTCAAGCTGGCAGGCAGTAATGCTTTTATTACAGCAGGAGATGTTCCAGGCGGCAGGGAAGCTAGCCTCAACGTCGGCTTAGGAACAGCTCTCTCCTCCTCTCTCTCTGCTTCCCTCGCATCTTCGTAATCATCCTCATTGTTCAATGCCCTCTTCGGCGCCCTGTTATCATACTCGTAGTCGTCGAAAGCCAGTAGTCCCCTATCATCCCTCCTCTCCCCACGTTGGAAGCCCTCATAGGTCCTCTTTTTCGCCAGACTCGGTGGTGGCGGTCCCAGGCTCCCTACTCCACTCGGCGGCCTACCTCCCCTCTCCATCTCTCCATATCCCCTTCCCATCGCAGGTCCACTCGGCGCAAAGTGTCTCTTGGGCGCGCCCCCACTGAACCCTCCTCCTCCATATCTCTGCCCCTCATCGCGCGAGAATCCTGGCGCTGCTGCAGCAGGCTCATCCTCGTCATCGAAGCTCTTCACAAAGTCCTCATATACGGCTTTTGTCTCGGCTTCTTCTCGCAGACGCTTTGCTTCTTGCTCTGCTTTCTGGCGCTCAAACAGCGACTTTTTGGAGGGGGCTTGGAGTTTGTTCTCTGCGTGGGGGAATTCAAGGATTTTCTTTTCGGAAGACATCGTTACATCATCCCTGAGTATTGTTTCAGGTAGATCCCCATTCGTATCGAGGCTGGGATTTTGGTGCTGTGATCAAAATGGTTCGCGATTGCGCGGGTGTCGCAAGCTGTCGAGTTGAAGGTTGTCGCGAGAAGCATCACGTCGGTTTGAAAAGTGGGGCCTATTGAACTGGACCTTGGAAGCGAGCTCGAAATCAACAAACCTGGCAGGTTCTGCCTCACGTCCTCCTGATGCCCAGGTAAATGAGTCGTAATAGCTCGATATGCTAGTGAATGGTTCAAGTACGGTTTATTACTATACCAAATGAAGTGCTAACATTCTATGATATCAAGAATGTGGAAGTGATGACCTGGCGGAGAGGGCTGTCAATTGCTCTGAGCCGATTTTTGCGACACATACGAGACTCAGTCAGGTTAACGAAATCCTCGCGAATGTACATTACAAACAAAAAGGAAAATCTGATATTGGGTCGTCGAAAGATATTTTGGTTTTGATAAAACCAAGCCCGGGCCCAGGCATCGGCATTTATAACGAGCGACTCTACGTAACATATATGTTTGAAGTCTTGAATGAAAAGGATGTGGTAGGTGATAAGATACTTGTCTATCCACCGAATTCTACGATAACTGGTCCTCCAGCCTGGATAAGTCGTCCTCTGATGAAAGCTCCAAGCTGCCTAAATCCAGACACATCCAGTGCCGGCTTGACCGCAGACCATCTGTACATTGTCCCATCAGTGAGCAGTCCTTTATATCGGGAGGGCTGAGGCAAGATACGGTATTCTTGCAGAGCGATACATCTTGGAAATGGGACTGGAAGGACTCACGACATTAGGAGCTCCGCCAGGACAAGTCCAAAGATCACAGGTCTCTTTCTGACCCTTGCAACGACAATTCGTCTGACCCTTGACCTGACCACCGTTGCATGCTGGCACTGGACAAATATATGCCTAGTAAGCGGGATGAACTTCTCAGGGGTAGTAGGAGAATGGGCTTGCTTATCACTTACGGATTCTGCTGCAATCGACACGTGCTTCAAGGACTGAGTCACGGGCCTCGAAGTCACTGGGCATGGCAAGGACACCAGCGGTGAGAAGAGCGAGAACTCCGATCGTAGTGATGAACTTCATTGTGGAAATTTGACGTAGTGTTCGCGTTTGTAGATATGGTCGTATCGTTGGAGTAAACTGAAATCAGATGTGCGAATGTAGGCGATAATTCAGAACAGAAGCCAGTGTCTTGGGCTTGCTTTATACTTAATGCTTTTGCTTGAAATCCTTCCCTCCCTCACTAAGTCCTATTTCAAGATAAATGCCGCGCTCTCGAGTACAAATGCGTCACTGTGATACGCAGCGGAACAGTATTTCTCGGATTGTCCAATTGCTTAACCGCCATCGAAAGCACTTCCAGCTTTGAGTGCCATAGGTACAAAAAGGGTCAAGTGAGAAGGTCCGCGTCGTGGAACCATGACAAGTTCTGACATATAGTGCCCCATCAGCAGGTAGCACAATGTTACGACGACGGTTTATGAATTACGTTGCATATGTGAGATTACCAACATTCACCCATACATCGCACTCACTGAAGCAATTGAGGGCATCATGAGTGTCTTTTAGGTCAGCTCGGAGACACTGAAATCCTTTGCTCCATGTCGTGGACATAACATTACAACGTCTCTAGTGATGAAACTTTACCCCTTCGATCGCAAGATTTACCATCGAAATTCATCAAGGAACAGTGAGAACATAGAACCAGCTCGTACTAGCTATTTCTTGCCGTCAGATCCCAATCGTAGGATGTTGTACAGAAAGGGCTGCCGAATTCACTTACATAATTCCGAGTTACACCAGTCTGCTAGAGCTTCAAGGAAATTGACTGGTCAGGTCGGTTGTAACTTGCTTTAATGTATCAATAGATCTAAGCGTAGTTACGTATGCAGAGTTGAAACCAACCTACTTGATTGTTGCAACGGCTATCGGGATACAACAGTACGATGTGAGTGTGTCAAAATCTAAGGGCCTACTTAAGCGAGCCACTGTTGATGTCCTTTTGATTTCACCAGAAGTAGGAAAGTGTTTGTACAACATGAAGAGGAAGCGAAGGGTCTCAATTGACGTAAATTCAATAATTGTTTTATGTATTCACGTTTGTACCAGGTAGAGTCAAAGTCAGGTGTCATGTACTGGCAGATACTAAACACTGTCAAAGAAATGGTGAAAAAGGATAACAAGGAGCCTCATAATGCATTGAAATACACACTATATTAATAAGAATCGCCCAAGGAGCCGCAGAGAGTATCTGCCCAATCATTCAAAGAACTTGAAGCTGTACCCCTCATTGCTGTTGTCCCCTGGCACGCTCTTCCGGCTATATGTCGTCTTAGACCACCAGACGAAGCTACCAGTAAACCAAGAACGATTCGCCCAACTATATTCAGTGCCCTTCTCAACACCATGGAACACAAATGGAATGGCAGCAGTACCGCCAGGACTCTTGTTGACGTCACCATCAGTGAGAGCAAAAGTGTGATGACCAGGTCCATCAATGTACAAAGTCGCATCCCAACCGTTCATCATCCTGTCCTGGTGAGATCCAAAGAGACAGCCGTTGGACTTGTACCAATCCCAAACATATGTGGGGTTGCCTCCCTTTCGAAGACGGAGATCAGCAAGGCAGTACTTGTTGTTCCAGCTTCCATTGGCTGAGTAGACAATATGTAACTGCCCGTTGGGGTCGACAATAGCCTCGGGTCCTTCGTTGATGGCTGGACTGTCGCCTTTCTCCCAGCCTTCGCGTGGCTGCGAGATAATGTATCGTTGGCCGATTGGTTTCGAGGGACTGTCCATACGGCAGATGTACAGATTTTGCTCTGAATTCTCGCTTTCGCTTGCCCAGCCGGACCAGACAAACCATCCTAGACCCTCGAATACGAAGAAAGTACCGTCAATTGCCCACTGGAAGACTCATTAGTATCAAAATGAATCCAAAACAGGAGTTGGGTTGTCAGTGTGACAGATACATACCTGGTCGTCTGGCAAGGCCAGCTTCTCAGCGGCCGAATATTGGCCCAAAGGCGAATCGGCGCTAATGACATACATTCGATGAGCAGCATCTTTGCCAGCTGAGAAGTGTATGAATGTCCTTCCCAAGTCCGTCGTGATTTCGGGAGCCCAGACATCAGAAAGATCACCCGACCAAACTTGCTCGCGTCGAACGTCTGCAGCACCGAGACCTTCGAGTGATGATGCGGCACGAACCCAGATCCCACCTGCAGACTCAGCAGAGTAATAGGTATCGCCAACCTTCATAACGGTAGGATCGGCTCCACCTCTGATCTTTACGGCAGAGGTGCAGCCGACAAGGCAAAGAATCATGGCACCAAGTACCAACAATAGGGAAGCAAACCGCCGTTGAAAAGACATGATGAAATAAGGAAATGCGTAACAGCTACTGGAAAAGGGGAGAAGATGTTAGTTGACCTTTCAAATCCCACGAGGACATTGACAAGTCTTATCCCCCAAACAATCGACAACCCCACTACAAGTCTTCGAACCTCGCCGTAGAGCACATTTAAAAATACCATTTCATCTAGAACCCTTTCGTCAAATGTGATCCTACAATAACGTCACAGTGAACACAAGCAGTTAGCACTTGCACGCCTGACATGTTTCCGCAGCCGAACCTTGGATTAGACCTGGGGTTCTGCGGTACCATTTTGCCAAGACAACCCGCAATTTTAAAAGTGACCTTCCTCGTCCGTGAACGAACGTGAAGATCGCACACGGGATGAAAGTCATGATTGGTGAGATTTAAGTTTAGCAGGGGCAATTCCTGTCCTGGGGGTAATCAGCTTATGGAGGCACAGCATGCAAATTACAGCATCAGCCTCCGTAGGAATGGTAGATCGCCTTGGCAAAAGGACAGGGTCAAATCATAGCCATTGCCAGGCCTTGCGTAACCGAAATGTGACAATAACCACCTTCTATCCTGAATTGAGCTTCTCACTGCATCTCACTAGGATATGGAGAAAGCCCGAGACACCAAAGCTTGGTCGATCGAGATTCGATTTCTGGACGATGCGCTTACGTGACTGTACATAATTCAGCGAACTGAAGGTGGTTGCAAAGCTGCAGAGTACGTTATGTTCGCTGAGAGTAAAGGAGGGAAAGCTTCAAAGCGCTAACAGCAACATTTTTCTGGTAGACAACATGTTCATGAAAGAACAATTAATCATGTCACTTGAGTATCACAGCCTGACGAAGACATTGAATTCAGAAAGGTTTTCACTCCCATTGTCCATATGCACTCATTCTCTTCCAAAATATACACATCCTATCCGAGCTTATTCATAACTTTGGCAAACTTATCGCTTTCCAGTACCAAATCGGTCGACCATGAACCGCAAAATCCCTACCAGAGCAATCATTTATAGACACAAATTATCCTTTCGATATCCTACCCAGCCTTCAACGCAAAAGACGTCTACTAACAGTTCTGTAGGTAATTACTTGGTACCAGACCTGGTCTGCCATTCTTTCCTGCCACTTCAGCCTCCCACCATCCGTCATCTTGAAGTCTCAGGACCGCGAGAATATCTCCTTTGGCGAAGGACAATTCTTCCGGGATGGCTGCTTGATACATGTACATTGCACGCGCTGGCAGGAGGTCAGTATGACCGAATCATCTGCAACAGGGGAGGATACTTACCGAAATGAAGGATTGGGCGTCCCTCTCTATTGAATTGTCTCACATCTGCAACACTCTTGCTTCGCTGTCGTGAAGCCAGTTGTTGACCTCCTTGACTACCTGCTTGACTTCCCCCGTAGTAACTCATAGTTCTCGAATTTGCGGATCCACCTGACCTGCTACCTCGTTGAGAGCCGTAGCCATCCTCCGGAGCAGGGGCGAGTTGCATTTGCATAGACATATCATTGTTCATGTGACTGCTGTTCGGCCTTTCTTGGTCACGGAATGGGGCTGGAGAGACCGCCCGGGCAACATCGTTGGGCGAGTTGTGGCGGTAATAGCCCTGATCAGAGCCACGCTTCTGAGGTGTGGAGGATTGAGCACGAGTACGCTGACTTCCAGCATATGGATTTGGAGATGCGGATCGGTAGGACTGTCTTGCATCTGGTTGCATAATTGGTCGAGGAGAAACGCTGCGAGGTGGTGCTGGTGAAGTTGCCCGTGGCATATCGCTGCCCCGAGTACCAGGACGAGATTGTGACTGTGATCCTCCATATCCACTTTGAGATTCTGGCCTCGATTGGGCACTAAACATTGTTTGAGTTTGGTCAACATATTTTTGACGAGTCTGCTGCATGGCTTTGGATGTAAAAGCGGGTTGTGGGAGCCCAAGTCTCTGTACTGGCTGGTCATAAGATGGAGGTGGAGTTCCTCTCATGCCTGCCATCAACGAACCGTTCGTCATCTGTGATCCTACAGGTCGAGAGCTAGGTGTTGCTCCTGGCGCAGGGGTCGGGATGCCGTGATAATTGTCTGCAGATACTCGAGTCGAAGAGGCCTTGGTCACACCTTTCAATTCTGCAAGTGCTTGGGCGATTGGATCCAAATCCTCGTCCTCTTGCGGCTGCTTCTGAGAAGTTTTGCTTCTTCCTCCAGGGGTAGCAACATCGAAAACGTTGTTCCCAACATTGAGCTGGAAGCTGGCGCGAGGATCAATTGGCTCTGGGCTACCACTGGGTCTATCGCTGATCATGTTTTGTGAATCATGGCCGTATGCTTGAGGTCTCTTGGTTGGACTATTCTGGCCACTGGTCGTAGTCCTCGCAGACCAAGTGTTACGGCTTGACGGAGTGATAGCTGTGTGATCCTTTTCCTTGTTGCTCTTGCGTCTGAAGGGACTATGGCTCTGAAAGAACCCACTTTTTTTCTTCAGGACTTGCTTCTCAGCTGGAGGTCCGACGACTTGTTTCACAGGAGACGTCTTGCCGCTGACAGGATCGCGACTCGAGAATGATGTTGGGTTAGAGTATTCGCTATTTGAGTCGCGACTGGAAGGCCTGGCTCCACTATGAGCAGAGCTCAGCTCAGATGGTGGACCTGTTCGGCACAGCATAGTCATCCCGTCCATTGGGTAAGGATCATGAGGTACAGCAGCCAGAGGGCCATGTTGAGATTGCTCATACGTAAGTCTGTTTTGCTGGGGTTCTTGCTGTTGACGTGATTGGGGTTGATAGTCAAGCTGCTGTCTGGATGTCTGCCTTGCCTGCGGTGGTTGTCCAAGCTGTCGAGTTTGCTTTGGTTGGTACTCGGGCTGTGGCTGTCTAACTGGTGACGGCTGGTAGTCTTCGACGTGTGCTTGCCTAGATCTGTCTCCCAACGCCTTCTGTGGAGTTAAAGTAGCCTCTCGGCTCTGGGTTTCGGGCTCATGGCCCATATCCTTAGCCAAAGCAGATTGAGGATCATGATGAGATTCGAATACGGATGGTTGAGGCGAAGAGCTTCTGTAAGCAGGATTGATAGTCCGCGGAAATTGTGCGACTGAGTAGTTGTCGTCCTCAGAGGCTTCTGATTGTGTGTCGCTGACGTCTCCACGGCAGAAATTAATGTACTTCGGTGGATCGGGTATTTCTTGCCCTGTCCCGCGCTCCTTGATGAAAGAAGCAATGTCTTTCTCAACCTCGCAGTTCTCCAGGGACAATCGGACCTTCTCACAAGAGGCATCGTCACTGACACAAACGGTCGACGCGATGTTGGCGAAGCTCCATAGACTGCTCTTCATGAAGTCCAAACGCTCTTCCTCCAAGTCTTGGAATTTGTCGGCAGCAGCCTTCCAATCCCTATTCCACCTTCCCGTTGTCTCCTCGAGTGCCTTCACTGCATTTTCGTACTCGGTATTCGATGTGGCGAGGTTGATTTGAGTCTTCTCGAGCTTGGCTTTGTTCTTCCTTTCTTCTTGACCCATAACCATATGACCTTGTGCCAAATAACCCTTGATCTTCAGGCACTCTTGCTCGTATCTGTCTCGAGTCTGGATGGTTAGTTTGGTCCCTGTGCGAGCAAGCTAGCACTTACCTTATTAACGAGCTGTGTTTGCTGAATCTTAACCTTCAGTACTTTCTCAATTCCTCCTTGTACAATCTTTCTGCGCTCTTTCATAGCACCTGCGAACGCCGCCAGCGGCTCCTCTAATTCTGTCTTCATCTGACTAGCAATATTCTGGTGTGACTTCCCCATCGCCTCAACCTCCCCTCTTAAGACGTCCAGTGATGCGCGAAGAGTTCCTGCTTCCTGGGATCCGAGAGGCTTCCGTGATAGCGAGAGTAGTTTGCGTGCATATTCGTCTTCGAGTGCTGCTCGAGCTGTAGAGTGTTAGTGCCAGATATGTAAACACAGGGTCGAGTATCTGTTACCAGTATAGAATGATTTTAACTCGTCGCATGTCTGCTTTGCATTATGCATCCGCTGCAATAAAGGGTCAACTCCAGCATCGTCCTTGCCCCAGAAGTTGTTGGCAAAGCTCATGGACACCGATGGTCCTTCAGACACGACTGAAGGCATCTTGCCCCACCCGTTTTGGTATGTTGTTTTGGGAAGTCGCGTTGCTGTACACGAGTCTGTAGTACCAGAAATCCAGTCGCTCCTGCTGTCTCGGAAAGGAATGGGTAATTAGGAGAATGAACGACGAAGTTGTTCGAGTAAGTGAAGACGGAATGGCTGGAATGCTCTGATAATGTCCAGGGTAGCATATCTGAAAAGTGGAGGCGCATATAAACATCCGAGCCGCTGCACGTTGGCAGGGCAGCGAGCGGTACCAAAGCGAGATCCCCGCCCCGCCACAGCTTTACCTAACCCAATCCGACCCCTCCTAAACCCAACCCCAACCTCCAGCAAGAGGCTTGCCATAACAGGACCATCGAATGAATGATATTCACATATTGCCACAATTCTCAAAAATCAATATGGCTGAATGAAAGACCCAGCCATGCGGTTACATATTTCCTATACTACCCCCTAGTCAGGATTCATACCTGACGGACAACACCTTCAAGGCTTTTCCTCTCCACAAGACCGTTTACTAAGGGACCCAACTGTTGTCCAAGTGTATAAGGAAATGCTGTCTCTACTGCTGTTGAAGTATAGAAGCCCGTGTTGGTTGTTGAATATCTCATATAGTCCTCTTTCAGGAAACAAATCCTTGAATTATCTTGATAACCCGACCAACTTGCTGGGCAAGATAATTCCTGGTCCTTGCTCATGAATCAGACATATTGTATCTCTGTGCTCAAGCATCAAATCATATGTGGCCAGCATATGTCTCAATTACTGAGTCGGCCTGCTGGACATTTCAGCGTTACAATGGGCAATTGCCACAGCTTCAGAGAAATGGCCGAGGTTAGAAGAGAAGCCGGATCTCGTGAAGATACGTGTGGTCAAATGTTAGGATATAACGTCCCAAGATATACTTGTGGCTTTTGTTCTCTACAAACGTACCTATCCGTCTATCACGTATCCGTCATAATTGTAAAGTAGTGAGGTAAAACGAAACCCTTGGCCAAGTCGCCAGATCTCGCGTCAGCCGCTATCAAGGAGCGAGCTTCACAACCCCTGGCTTCTCCCGTACCTGCAGTGAAGATGGTTTTCCAACATTTATGTTTGTGACACGACGAGATGCAGAAAACCGAAGCCAAAAGATTCTCATCATTACAGCACCAGATAGATTCATGTTGTCCCCGTCTTGCACCTGACGCGGAAAGTAGAGTCAAGTCCAGCTTTTCTTGTCCTCCGTACCTACTTCACAGGAGCTCCTAGTCCCTTTAAAGGTTAGCGCCACCCTGTAGCCTCATCGACCAGCGCGACCTCATCTTTCGCAACCTACTCCATCACCACATTTCACAGCCCACACCCGACTCCATCGCCATATCCCTTCCCTTGCAATTCTGCACCCAACCCAGCCAATGCTCATAACCACCCCGATAGATCTTCTTTCGTCCTCCGAGATCGAGAGATAGCTCTGCGGAGTGGGTCTGCGCAAGAACATCAACTTCTTCGATGGTCAACTCAAGAGGGGGGACTTTCACACCTTCGCAACAAACCATCATCACAGGTGTCAGTCATTCACCACACGGTTCTCATCATAGCACCTTCAGTGCCGGCGCCAGCCCAAGTACAAATAGTCCCACGGGATCCAACTCTCTCACGAAAATCGTCGTCGCCCAAGTCTACCTTCTCCTCAGCACAATCAAGGAGGATACTAAGGATCGCACCAAGTGGGAACAACAAGCTGAGCAGCTCAGAAAGGTAGGATGGGAACTCGCCAATAGGGCGAGCTTGTGCTAACTCCGCTGCGTAGCTGATCGATGAACACGGCATGGAAGTATTCCAAAAATACTTCAGCCGTCTTGTGGTTGGCAATGCTCCTACAATATTCCCAGGTATCAACCGTCCGGTAGCAAATCCTGCGACATACCCAGTTCTCCATGATGAGGTTCACAAGATATCGCACAATGTGGACCAAGCGCGTAGGATTGCAGAATCAATAGAGACGGCAAATGAAGATATATTCCGGGACTTTGATCTTTCGACATTCATGGATCATTTCAAGCTAGACGCGCTCGAGAAGACAATACTAGCTCTCGCCTTCAAGACAGGCTCAAGATCAGATCTAAAAACCAAAGGTGAGTCGCTGCGCGCCATCGTTGTTGAATCCAGCTAATGTGAAGCAGCCGATGCTATTATATCTGCGAACTATCCTCAATTCCTTTCCGCCCTCGTCCATCCAACCCCAAATCATGACGATATGTCAACCGATTTCCTTGCCCTCATAATCGACCGATTTATCCAAGAACAACCTCCGAACTTCGATGAGTCTGCGCAACGAGATCTGATAATGGCGCTTCAATTCCGGTATCAAAACCAGAGTCAGGAGAAGGATACAGTACCAACTACGATTCTCGCAGCATTATATTTGATGTACGCGCTGAACAGTGGAAACCCCCTGACGGAATTCCTGCAGAGAGTGGGCTCAGCATTCACCGCTGACGAGGATTCCTGCCGAGGATACTTGAGAAACGGAAATATTGGCCTCAACGAGGAGTTGGTGGCTGGCGGATTAATCTATACAGCCCTCAGCCGAAGTATTCCGTTCTCCACCACCATCCTTGTCAACAGCTTGCGAATGGAAGTCTCGCCCAATTTCAATTGGCAAAGAGTGATTGGATATTTCGATCAAGATCAGCTGCGCATTTCAAAAGACCAGTTCCTGGCTCTATACGAAGCTTTCCGACCTCTCGCAGTCGAAGGCTTGATCGATATACAATCACTTTGGGGCGGCACCTGGCAAAATTCGGAGACACAATTGTCATTCATCAGCGCTTATGCATCTCTGTATGACGATGAGCTTGACGCAACAACTATCCCTGGTCTGGAGCCAGCCTTCACTCTAGAGGATTTCGAAGGTGCAGATGATGATATTCGTCAACGTGCCGCTCGAGCTATCAAGCATCCTCTGGCATCTGTGGTTGCGTTATCATCCATGTTTCATGTTGCCTTACACACTACAGCCGCTTCGGACACTGTAGAGGCGAAAAGACTCTTCCAGGAAGTTGTTGTACCGAATTTGGATGTTTTCTTGGTGTCAGCATTTGGAGTCCCAAAGCCATGGCCAGAATTGGCTACAGATACAATCAACAATCTGTTCGATCGGTTCTTATACAAGTACGATCCTAATTACGACTTCGTACTGGAAGGACTGTGGCGGAAGGACAAGCAGTGGGTAGCGCAGAGACTTATTGAAGCGCACGCAAAGGCTCCCATGGAACTCCCTACCATCCTGGACCATGCCTTAAGACACCACTGGCTCGACGATCTAGCCTCTATTCCCAACGGCTTTGGTCTTGATCTCGTGGCAGTCGCTAGTGCTCGAGGCTTTCTAGACCTAGATCGATGGGCAGCCAACAATCTCGCCAGAATCCCAGACCTTCCGCACTCACTCCTAACGTTTCTGAACATCAAAGCGGAGCATGAGCTTGTTTACCAACGGCAAAAGAACTTGTGCAGTGTGATGCTCCCAGTCAAAACAATAGCCAAATTACTGCAAGCGCTAGAAGATGCTATGCCAAGGGTGCCATCCAACGATTTGATACTTGTCCAGCGAGCATGCATTACTGCATACCCTCGATTGATCAATTATGGCGAGGGATTTGACGACATCATTGATGCCAATGGTGCAGAGAGTAACTCTTTACCCAAAGAAGCTAACGAGAAGATGGAGGCCCACTACAAGCAGATGTACAGTGACGAGGTGCAGGTCCGTAGCATCGTAGAGGCACTCGAGAGATACAAGCACTCCCGCGATCCTGCAGACCAAGATGTGTTTGCGTGTATGATCCATGGACTCTTCGACGAGTACGCTTTGTACCAGACGTACCCCTTGGAAGCCTTGGCTACGACGGCGGTGTTGTTTGGAGGAATCATCTCGCAAAAGTTGATCTCCGAGCTGCCTCTGAAAATTGGTTTGGGCATGATCCTGGAGGCAGTCAAGGATTATTCTCCGTCAGATTCTATGTACAAATTTGGCCTTCAAGCTCTCATGCAACTTTTCAGCCGACTACGCGAGTGGCCTGGATTCTGCAAAAGGCTGCTGGAAGTCCCAGGACTCCAGAATACCGAGGCTTGGAGCAAGGCAGAAGACGTTGTTCGTGCTGAACAGGATGCGCGCGTCTTTTCCCCTGTCAACGGTACGAATGGAGGAGAGATGGAGCCCCCACCTCCGCCAGCCTTCAATGCTCTCCGTGTCGACCCGCCTGCCTACCAGTTTCCCGAACCTGACGAGGATGTCACTGGCAAAATTCAGTTTGTTCTCAATAACATCAGCATGGAGAACATTGAGAGCAAGTTCATCGAGCTGCAAGACCTGGTCAGTGACGAGGGTCAACAATGGTTCGCTACTCACCTGGTACAAGAGAGAGCTAGAATGCAGCCGAACTACCACAATGTGTATCTCAACACAATCAAGCTTTTCGGAAGGAAATCCTTATGGGCAGATGTCTTGAGAGAGACTTATGTCAGCACCTTCAGAACTCTCAACGCAGAATCAACGATGCAAAATCCTCTTGAGCGGACACATCTCAAGAACCTCGCTACCTGGCTCGGATCTTTGACTCTAGCACGAGATAAGCCGATCAAACATCGCAATATTGCATTCAAGCAACTTTTGATTGAGGGCTTTGAGTCTCACCGTCTCCTGGTGGTCATCCCCTTCATCTGCAAAGTCCTTGCTCAAGGCAAATACTCCACTGTGTTCAAGCCGCCCAATCCGTGGGTCATGGACATCATCAAAGCCCTCATGGAGCTGTACACAAAGGCCGATCTCAAACTCAACCTTCGATTCGAGATCGAGGTTCTTTGTGGGGAACTGGATTTGGACCACAAGAGCATCGAGCCTTCCGACGAGATCATGAACCGCGTTTCGCACATCGAGGAAGCAACGGAGGTCATGGCACCTGAAGTTATGGACAGATTCGACAATATGTCATTGAATGGAATGGCTGGTGGTGTTGGAGGTGGAAGATTTTCTCCTCATGAGATCACAGCCTCCATTCCAGACCTTGGCCCGCTTCTGCAATATCCTCCGGTCAATGACATGGTCAATCAGGGTCGCTTGCAAGATATCATGAAAGCAGCAATCACTCGCGCTGTACATGAGATCATATCTCCAGTCGTAGAACGCTCAGTTACCATTGCTGCGATATCAACTGCTCAGATGATACACAAGGACTTCGCCACTGAACCGAACGAGGCAAGAGTGCGAGCTGCCGCTATCAATATGGTCAAGAAGACTGCCGGAGCTCTCGCGTTGGTCACGTCGAAGGAGCCTTTAAGAGCCAGCATGACAAATTACATCAGAGCCTTGTCTGGGGAGCTACCTCAGGGCCTGCCTGAAGGGACTATCATCATGTGCGTTACATCGAACCTCGACCTAGCCTGCAGCCAGGTAGAGAAGAAAGCAGAAGAGCGTGCAGTTCCTGAGATCGAGGAGATGATTGAGCCAGAGCTGGAAGCCCGCCGTCACCACAAGATGACCAGACCGGATGACCCGTACGTCGACCCTGGATTGAGCCGCTGGTCTTGGACCATTCCGGACCCATTCAAGTTGTCGCCAGCTCTCGGTGGTCTCAATCAGTCGCAAATGGCCATCTACGACGAATTTGCCCGGCAGCCGCGGGCGCAAGCGACCCTTCCAGGACCGACCCATATCCCATCGTCGTCAGACGCTACCAGAACCATGGCGAACGACATCTTACAGGATTCCTACCCACCAGTTCCGAATTTGCCAACTCCTGCGGAACCACCAGCAATGCCACACCTCCCAGCCCAACAGCCTGCCTATGCTCAACAAAATAATGCAGCAGTTAATGGTAGAGTAGCTACTATGCAGATGGATCCAAGGATGTTGGCAGAAAGAGTAGAAAAGGCATTGGTGGAGCTTGAGCGAGTTGCTGCTGATACGCCTGAGCAACATGTTGCGGATCTTCCCCGGCCGCACGCGGTGCTTGACACACTGGACGCATTGTATGGTTTGATATTCAGAAGCTCGCAAGGTCCTGACCATTACGACTACTACATTGTTGACCACATCTGCAACATGTTATTCAGTGGCCCCGAGCAAGATCTCGTCATGGAATGTTTGGTCCAAGTTTTGGAGAACATCTGCAGAATGGCTGGCAGAACAGCCAACCGCGTGTTTGATGTCATTTCCCAACGACCAGGCGAATCTTTCTTCCGAGTTCCGCTCATTGTTTGCTTGACAAAGGCTCATCTCCTCGAATGGGGCCGTATCGACCTGGAGATCTCTAGGGTCATCTCACAACGCAAGGATGGCTCGCTTCAGTTCTTCCTGTCACTTCTGGAGACTGTTTTGCTGAATGATCGTCCTGTTGCACTGTACGCTGATTTTGCGAAGAGCTTGGAAGTTGCTTGGATGTGGATTACAGAGGAACCCGACCTGGACGTTGGACAACAGCTCAAGCAAAAGCTAACAAGCTCTGGTCTTCCAGAACCTCGTCCCCAGATCACAAATGATCGCAAACAAGACCAGTTATTATATATTTTCGAGGAGTGGGTCCGCCTTTGCAGCAATCCCAACGCTTCCGAGAATGCCCCTGCGCATTTCATTGCTCAGATGTACAACAGGCAGCAGATCAACAATAGGGATGACCTTCACATGTTCCTTCGACTGGCTATTGACAACTCTGTCGATCGATTTGAGCAGCTTCTTCAAAACGACAGTCCTATCACCGAGGCGTACATTGCGTCCGATTCTTTGGCCAAGCTTATTGCTCTACTAGTCAAAGGCCACGAACAAGACGGTGCCGTCAAGACCGACAAAGCCGCATATCTCAACTCTATCCTGTCTTTGACTATCCTGGTCTTGAATCATCACCATGTGCTGCGCGGTGAAAATTTCAACCAAAAACCCTTCTACAGATTATATTCCACCATTCTTTGCGAGCTGGACGCATTCGAAGAAGGCTTGTCTGAGGAGGAACGCCAGGACATCACGCTGGTCTTCGCTCGAATCTTCCTCAAGATCCCGCCGACCCACTTCCCTGGATTTATGACCAGCTGGATGAGCTTGATCTCGCACAGAAAGTTCCTGCCTGTGGTACTTGCACTACCGAAGCAAGTCGGTTGGGGGCTGTTTGCTGATCTCATGGAGAAGCTGCTATTCTATCTCGGAGAACTGCTCAAGCCAGTTATCCATCTTGACCCAACCACGAGCCAAATATATCGGGGTGTCATTAAACTGGTCATCATCCTTCACCACGATTTCCCGGAATTCCTTTCGGCAAATCATTCCAAGCTTTGTGTTCATGTTCCCAGCTACTCGACCCAGCTCAATAACTTGATATTGAGTGCGACTCCGCCTCAAATCGCCGACATGCCAAATCCAATGCAGCCAGGGCTGAAGCTCGACCGCGTGGGCGAGATCCGGCAGTCGCCAGATAGTATGAATGATGTTGAAGGGCCACTGCGGGACTCTGGGCTGTTTGACCTTGTTGAGCAAGCCTTGGAGCATGGCCCGTCAGAGGATGCCATTGCTCACATTGCCCATGAGATTCAACGAAAGAAGACCCGGCAAAACGGGCTAGGCTCACTGCCGGTTGATGCGGACCGAAAGTTGATTGATTCTCTAGTTCTATATGTCGGCACAAATGCTATAGCCAGATCTGAACAGAAGGGGGCCCCGATATTCGCACCTGGAACTCCAGACATCAAATTGCTATCCATGCTTGTCCACGAGCTCCGCCCAGCTACAAGATTCGTCTTTCTTGGCAGCATCGTCAATCAACTTCGATTCCCCAACACTCAAACACATTACTTCAATCAAGCTCTTCTCGATTTTTTTGGTAGCGATGCCAACGATCAAGAGGAGCTGGAAATCCGCGAGCAAATTACCCGTATCCTGCTTGAGAGGTCGATTGGTCAGTGGCCACAACCCTGGGGTCTACTTGTTGTGATTCAAGAGTTGGTCAAGAACAAGAAGTACATGTTCTTCGATCTGCCATTCATCAAGTCTGCGCCAGAGGTAAGTCCCCGGTACTTTGGAACTTTCTTGGGCCATAACTGACAAGTCTGCAGGTTGGCGAGCGCTTCCTTGCTCTGGTCCAGGCCGGACCTGTTCAATAAAAGAAACTAACTGATCCGATGGAATCTGAACGATTCCTGTCTACTACTCTTAACCCACACAAAACTCCTAACACGCATCCCTGAGCCGGATAGGTCACTCAGATTCAGGTTCTAATTGTTACATAATCTATCAAGTCACAAACGGCGTTCTTTATACCTCAGCATCATTGAGGATCTGTTCTCTGCATAGCGAGCGATGGTTGGGTTTTCACGGTTTCGCAACACTGGAGTGTGGCGGGCGCGAAGAGGTTCTCCTACTTAATGCATCCTGCATGATAATGTTTCGGCCCTGCTGTCAGAGGGAGGGCAAAAGATGACATGGGAGGCTTTGGGAAAACAGACAGATGGCGTGGAAATGGTTTTGCTTATGCTGTCAACCGGAAGACGGCCACTTTGTATCATAAAATGGAGTCTTGTGTTTACTAGGACGTGGTCTCACTGCATAGTCCCGGTGCCCTTGTTTCTGAGTTGCCTACGACTTGGTGACCGGAGCAATTATTGATCTTGCTATGTTCCTTGCTTCGGGTTCTCCCAATTCAGCGTCATCGATGCCCCGCAGGCTAGGTAGTCCCAAGCCGAGGGACGAAATGGGCAAGTTCCCGTCCATTGCGAATCGCGCGATTTTGATTAGCCAGAAACAGCATTACAGATCTGACGCCAGAAAGATCTACGAGTCTAATATTTAACCTCTTGAAATCAAGACACTAGGAGCGGTAGTTGACCATCCGTTCTCCACGATTTCTTCGCGCCGAGGTGGTCGTCCTTTCCTTAGAGGAGGGGGCGAGACCATTCGTACTGTACAAGTATGGATAGACTTCCACGAGGGAAGAGTTGCTTGACAGAAAGTCCTGATGCATGTTTCCCAGGCTTTTACTGACACCTCAATATGTTTTCGTTCTCGCTACCCCGTTTCTCACTGCTTACTCTCGCTTCCTCCCAAAGCTTCACAACCTGGACGCCTCCCGGCCCAGATGACCTCCGTTCACCATGCCCTGGTCTAAACAGCCTTGCGAACCACGGCTTCATCCCTCATGACGGCAAAGGCCTCACGATACCAATCCTCATCAAGGGACTCAAAGATGGTCTAAATGTTGGTGCTGATTTCTCAACTGCCATTGGCGGCGCTGGACTGTTATCTGTACCGAGCAGCCCTCTTGCTACCTCTTTCACCCTCAAGGACATCCGGAAACATAACTTCCCGATCGAGCATGATGCTAGTCTGAGTCGAGCTGATTTCAATCTGGATAACGGTGATAACTGGATGTTCAATCAGAGTATCTTTGATAGTGTGTTGGCATATTACGATGGCATGATGGAGACGAGCATACCGGTTGCGTCGGCGGCGAAGTATGTCTACCCTGTGTTTTGTATTGCATGTTATGGGATGACAAGGGTGCTTACGCGTTACAGATACAATCGAGTCAAGACAGAGCTGGCAAGAGATCCGAAGTTCACATATACTCCCCAGCAATTTGTTCTCTCGTATGGAGAGACGGCTCTCTACCTTTCCACGATGGGTGACCCCGTCACCGGCGTTGCACCCGTTGATTGGGTCAAGATCTTCTTCGGTACGTACCAATACCACTTCTCCTCTGCTTCCACATATGCTGACCAGCTCATGCCGTAGAGGAAGAAAGGTTGCCATATAATGAAGGCTGGAGACCAACAGCCCAGGAAACGAACTTGCTGACATTGGGTGCAATGATCTTGCAGCTCAACGCGGCGAACAAGGAGGCTTTGCCAGAAGGCTTGTTGATCACAACGAATACGCTGAAGCTGGCTTTTGGAGGGTATAATCCTATCACTGGGTTGTTGGATCATATTCTGTAGATTGGAAGGTGTTTGGATCAAAGTTTGGCTTGGGGCGTTATGAAAGCTCAGTGGTTCCGATCTTTGTAATGAACTTTCCAATTTGTATGCCTAGGACGATCATGGAATGACGGCTGACGTTCTACTTGTGATATCGACGCTCAGTTATCAAGAATTCTGCGTCACTGCAACGTGCACAAGAGTCTGTTTCGAACGTCTCTTTGACTAGTACAAGAAACAAGAGGGTAGAGAGAGATCCGACCAGAACGGATATGGCTGAGAAGATGGGAGCAAAATGCAAACATGCTTAGACAGTCAAACAAATGTCCACAAATTCGGCCATACAACAATGAACCGGGCCTGAAAACTCGTCGCCACTCTGACCAACAATCCTTCCCAAAAGAGGTATTGCAAGGCCTACTGGACCTATTCCTTCACGGATTTCGCATTAGTCCTCTCAACACTCATGCTATCCTCTCCAGATGACCTTCCACTGCTCGTCGCATACTTCTTGCCTGTAACATCATGCACACTATCCCACTCTGGAATCTTCTCCAAGGGCACATTGACCAGACTGTGCGCCGTCTCACCAGTCTCCAAGACAATAAGTTCCTGTCGAATGGCGTAACCGCGACGTTTCGGTAAAACCTTGATCCAAACGTAATAGTACACAGCGCAGAGAATGAGCCTGCGCGAATTAGCAGATGATGAGAGGAACATAAATAGAGGAAAGTGTGGAGTACGCACAAGCCAAGACCAGTGAGGATGGCAGTTGCGTAGAAAAATGTGACATTTCCGGCGTAGATTCCGCCTTGTGGTGGGAGCCATGGCATGACGAGCAGGAAGAGCTGGACGACGATGTAGAAAACGACGACGATGTCCCAGACACGAAACTCTGATGGGCCGACGTTGATTCGCTTGCGTTGACGGCGGATGGTATAGATACCGACGGCCATTAACAGGGAGAAAACAGCACTTGGATATGATGCCAGATCGACAGCTAGAAGCTGGCATTAGATTGAGAATGGGAGAGAAGTATGGAGGGACATACCAAAGTTGAAAGCATCACCGAATGGTGGAGCAAGAATCATGATGATGGTCATCACATATTTGAGGGCGTATGGGCCGAGAGGCGTTCCGAACGGTTGAGTAGATGCCCAAAAGCGTGGGAAGGGAAGAACGCCTTGTCTGAAGGAAGGGTCAACTGTGATCCACGAATAGAGATAGGTAATTGCACATACCTTCCACACTCTCGAATCATTCGGGATTGTCCAATAAGCACACTCACCTAGAGGAGGAAGCTTATCAGGATTTTGCTGTTGCTTGATACTGGGAAAGTACTCTAGTTGACTTACAAGATTGCCGAAAGCACTCAAGAGGATGAGGATGTTCAAGCTTCTGGCCGCACTTCCGCTGCCGAAGACTTTAGCGAAAAAAAGACTTGCAGCGATCGTGTTTGCACCCTGAATTTCTTGCTTCGGCACTGAAAGACAGGCATCAGTGAGGATTTTGGGTAAGAGATTGGGGGCCTTACGAGCAGCAAAGTACGCCAAGTTAACGAACATGTAGAGAACGGCGATAATAGCAAGCGAAGCTGGACCAGCCCATCTCACAGTCCTGATAGGTTTCTTCGGCACAGTTAGCTTTTGTCTAGTATGACAAACTGGAAATGACTGACCTTGATCTCAGCAACGACATTGAAACAGTTCTCCCAACCTGCATAGGCGAAGTTGATTCTCACAAGTGCGTTCGTAATTCCATATGCATCACTGGTTGTTCCCGAGAAAGAATCGCGGAAGTTGAAGCCTGGGTCTGGGACTGCAGAGATCCCGCCAGCCATAACGACGAAGCCTGTTATGCTTATAAAGACTAGAGTGAGGAGTTTGACGACTGATATGCCATTCGCAAACCACAGGGAATATTTGTTGGAGATTATAACAACTGCCAAAGTTAGGATCTTATTCTTGATGGAGCATGCTGGACTTACTCGCGGTAGCAACAGTGTATCCTGCGATGGCAACACCTTTCGACTGCCATTCCGTGGGAGTTTTACCAGCTGTACTGTACAAATAGGTCGACAGTACTACATTGATGTTAATACGAGAGCCTAAGCATCGTTTCAAGGCCAATCATACCAATGGCATTACTGCTGCTGAACGAGAATAGCACTTTGAAAGCGGCAAAAGCAGTTGGAAGAAAGTATTTCGGTCTCGGCCATCCCTGCTCAAGATATACGACTTCTGCACCCGATCGATTGGGAAAGTACGATGCTAGCTCGAGGTAGACCGAGAGTCCGGAAATGGCGATGGCTAGACCGAGGACCCAATAGAGAAGACTGAGGCCAACAGACCCGAGATTCTTCAGGATTGACCCGGCTGTAAGATGTCAGCCTTGCATGATTGTGTAGGCGAGTGGATATGAACGTACGTGTGGAGAATACTCCGGTACCAACCATCTGACCAACGTTGAGGAGAATCACAGTGAACCAAGACACTTCGTATCCGAGCGGGGACTCTCTTTCGACGGGAGCACCAGATGCCTCTGCTTAAAGTCAGACATATCATTCAATAGCAGCGCGCAAAATATTGGGTACACACCTTGGTAAGACGGCAGTGAATCATTTCCACCTTTTTCCTGGGTGTAATCCAAGTTCCCCTCGTGAATTACATTCTCAGTCGAAGCACTCTCGGGAACGTGAACAGTTGCAACCGTAGCCGGGCCCTTCAAATTAGCGAGGAAAGACTGGAAACCCATAATCCCAATTCCTACTACGAGGTAAGAACACAAGTAGCGCTGATATTCAGTCGAGCCAGGTACGGATCAATGGGCACATAGCACTATATAAAAGAAGTAAGACGGGTAATCTCGCCCCCAAACTGTATGGTGTTATAATCGCCATGCATAGCGAATCTTCTGGCACGGCACGCAAGATATTTGAGACATTGCGACGGGCAATATCGAACTTTATAAGCCGATGCTTCGTTGGAAAAGAGTTCAGACTGGTCTGAAGTTACTACCGGCAATGGCGTCAGCTGCTGTATTGAGCACGAACCAAGCCTTGGGAGGCTGTCGCAAAGTCCGGGGTTGATGTTGACATTCGCCTATCCTTGCGACGGGACTGGTCGAGACAATTACATGTTTGCCGCTCAGCGCCATGGCAGATAGCAAGTGTCCAACGAAGGATATCCACATCGTTTATACTGGGAAGATGGGTTGACACTTTCTCCTTTGGGAACCTGAGTACCTTTCTCCAATGCTCCCCTTGAGAGCTCCTCAGACTTCTAAGCAGTCACTCTTTTATTAGAATATTAAAACAATCGGCCTCCCCGATGCTTCGGTAACATTACGGCTCTCAAACCCCCTTGCAAACCTTAATACCTCTGGCTCCTTCCCAGAGTTAATAATGCGGATCAATAGATACTCCCCTGCTGCTGCTGTGCTGCGTCAAAGCCGGATGCAGTCCAGAAGTCACTGACAAATCGTAATAAGCCGACTGGGAGACTCGAAGACTCGCGAGCTCTGGCGTGTTTTGGCGACTTCTGCGCGTATGTCAAGCCCGGCCCCGCCATTGCCAATTCAGAGACGCACGTACTGGTGCTTCACGTCGAGGACAGCGAGCCTCAGGTTTGTATCTTATCACCTCGTTGCACTTTCGAGAGATAAGCTGCTCCGTGGAGTGAAAGTTCGAGGCAGAGTCTTTTGAGTCCTCATCGAAATGATATTCGCCAATTCTTCGGCTTTGAAAAAAGTCTCATGCGAGGTAGGGTTGTGTCTGGCTCCAAGGTCTGATCGTTACTGGTGCCTCGCAGAAGAAACATCATTTGAAAGTCATTAGGCTACTCACTCTATATTCCTTACACTTCAAAATCCGCTCATTCCTTCCTCCTCAACTTCAGAATATCGCTCAACTTCACCTCCCCCTTCCCACCCCATCCTGCCACACCTCCCGCAACATCAGGTCTAACCTGAACATACCATCCCCAAGCCTTCCTATCCAGCTCCTCCCTCGAAACATGCCCATCCCAAGATTTATACAGCATATCCAACGCCCCCAGCAATAACCCCAAATTTTCCTCCCTCTCCCTATCCAACGCGACCCCCGATTTCTTCTTCTTACCCGTACCCTCCACCTCAGGCGATCCAAAAGCCTTCATGATATAAGTTCTTGCGCCCTCTGGCCTATGAATCGGCATCCCGCTTCCAGTAACAGCAGAATTCGTCTTCTTCATGCCTTCTAAGTCAAGACCCCAGAGCGCATCCTGACCTACGACACCGGCTATCCGTAGACGTTGAGATATGGCGTCCCGCGAGACCATGCTCATGAGTCGCCATCTGTCTGTGCCGAGCATGATGCCTCCGTACCATCTCGTGACTACAAGTAGTACGCCTATGATGTTATCTGCTTGCATGAGACCTAGGATGTGCCGACCGCCTCCAGACTCGCCGTCGTCGTTGCTGGACTCTAAGATTCCGTGAGGGCCTTGCACGCGCCAGGCGGAGATATTATGGCTTGCTTCTCGAAGCTCTTTGTTTTCTGATAGGAGGGTCTGGAGAGCGGAGGTAGCGTCTGCTGGACTGGTGATGGTGATAGAGCGAGCAACGAACGTCGATTTCTTGACCGTTACTGGCGATGAGACTGTCCAACCAATTGAAGCTGCTGCTTGACTTTCCTCTTCCAGCTTGACAGTGCCAGAATCCGGCTCCTCTTTCAGCGTCCCCTCACTCGCCGCCGTACTGTGCTCTCCAGCTTCGCCAACGTGATCCAAGACCTTCTTATCCTTCTCCTCCTCCTTCCACTCATACCCACTCCTCTTCAAAACACTGACCTCCCTCCCTAGAATCCTCACCTTCGGCTGCCCCGCTCCCCACCCCTCCTCCTCCGCTCCCTTCCCCTTCTCAATCCCAATACTGACAGCCTTACTCCTCGAATTCGCACTCACCACCGCCTGCGCCAGACTCAACCTCCCACTCAACGGCTGCTCCGGCATCGTATACTTCAACAACTGCACCGCGAACGCCAGCACCAGCGGCGCGCGATTCGTAACGACGGCGCATTTCGAGATCGCCTCTTCGTCTGCAGAGGGCTGCGGGAGCGAGAGAGAAGCTTCGAGCTCGGCAGGAGTTTGCGGTTCTTGTGAGAGCTCGTAGGCGGATTTGGGGCGTTTGGCAGAGGTCGACGAGACTGTGTCTGAGGCAGAGCGTTTGCCGGGTGTGGAGGGGCCGGATTTGAGGTTGGCCTTGCAGGCTGCGAGGAGGGATTTGGCGGTCTTTTCGTCGGTGGATAAAGCTGTAGTCAAGCTAGGCAGATCAATTGCTGCTATGTCTGATATACTGCGAGCTGTTAGTAAAGGCGTGGGAGCTGTGGAGTGAAGAAGGAGGGAGGACCTGCGTAGGTTCGCGGACTGTAGGGCTTTGACGCGTTGCATTGCAGCGAGCATGGGGATCTTGTTGCGGCCTGTTGTGAGTAAGCGGAGCAGGTCTTGCATGTCCTTTTGGGCGGCCATTTTGTCGACGTGTTGCATTTGTGATTGTGTTGTTTGTGTGGATTGAGTGAGCTTTCCTGAGGAGGGCGGCTCGGGATGGTTGAATGGTGGCGGGATCAAGCGAAAGCTGGGGTCGGAGGCGTCAACATCGTTCCTCCAGGCACCGTGCAGAGGAATTCTCAAAGTATGACATGAGCTGGGGAAGGCACTGGACCAATACTTCTGGCAAGAGAGCTCTCGGAGACATGTTGTTCCGTCCATGACATCGAAGGTGGGGATGGTTGTTGGTAATCCTGGGGTAAATGTAGATTGCAGCTCCACTCTGAACGCGTGCCCCGAGAAAAGGTTGTAAGTTCACAATATTACTTTTCGTTTTACTCCTCCTTTTCTACATCATCTCACTTTCACCCCAGCCTCCCATCACCTCCTCAATGCCAGCTACTGGACCGAATCCTACCTTCTTCCCTCATGTTGGTGCATTCCCGTCGCAGCTAGCGGCATAAGTCACTTAGCGTATGAAGTATGGTATAGAGAACAATATGAAGCGCGAAAGAATGAATCGATTCATCTATAGACTTCTCATCTCGCCCACACCAATACCTTCTCGCTTCCGATACTGCGGAACGGAGAAAAGTAAACAAATTAAACGAACACAGCCGAAAAATACGCCAATCCACTTATCCACTTTCGCAATCCACCATTCCCCATTTACTCTACAGGCTCCTTCACAGGCTCATGCTCCAAGGTCTCTTTTTCGCTAGGCTTCAAAGTAGCTGTTGAAGCAGACAAGTCCTCTTCCTCTGGTACCGCCAAAGCATCCTTCGCGTCGCTATCCGTCACAACAGGAGGCTCATCACTAGCCTGCACAGGCTGGACTTCACTGTTGCTTTCTTGAGCTTGAGCAATCAAGAGGGCTTTTTGGGTCTCCTCCTCTTGGGAGGAATGGTAATCCTCAATAGCGGATTGTGGAGCAGAAGATTTCTCTGCTTCCGGAGCTATTTCCACTGGCTCGTGGACAGGAATGCCAGCGGTGTTCGTGGCAAGTGTTGGCGTTTCCGACTCGGCGGCTTTAGTTTCTAGTGGAGCAGCAGCAGCTGGTTCGCTGTAGGACGCAACATGAACATAGTCTTCTTCGGGGTCGATTTGCCATAAAGTGGCTGGCATCGAGAAAGATAGAGTACTTGTTGGTTCCGAAACGGCCGCTGCAGGAGCTGGGCTCTTTGCTGGCGCTCTACGGGCAGGACCACGTGCTCTACCTTTGCGGGCATCGACCAAAGGTCCCTTTTCTTTCGGTTCTTCCTCCTCAGGTGCTGGCTCGTCCTTCTTGGGCGCTTGTGCGCCAAGTTGCAGGCGCTTGTTCAAATCGGCCATGAATCCTCCTTGCAGAGCGGCAATTTTGCTTCCTAAAGGTCTGGATGGAACAGGTGGTTTCGGTTTGGCGGCGGCAGCCGCCCCTTGATCAGAACCAACTGATTTAGCAGACGAATTTGACGGAACAGTTGTGAGAGGGACATTTTCTGTTGACTCTCGGGTGATTGGCTTGGCTGGTCGGGCAGGAACTTGAGGCTTTGCCTTGACGGGTACTGGTGGAGACGTCGCATCAACCTGTTTGGGTCGGGGTCTTTCTGGCACGGGCGGCTGTGGCTTCTCGGGCGATTCAGACAGCTTTGATTTACCTGGACGAGCTGGTATCTGAGGCTTCGCAACCGCTGCAATACTTAGTGGTGACGTTGCCGGTTGATCATCCGGTGGGCTCATGAGATCCTTATCCTCTACCTGGGGGCTGTCGACAGTAGTCTGCAGTTGTAAACTATCAGGAGTATCTTCCCAGATATCCCGGGATGGAAAACGTTGCTTCAGATTTGGTCTTGTCTCAGCTGCGAGGTGGGGCTTGTGAGCCCAGGGCTTCTTCTCTTGATGCAAGAAGCTGTCTTGAGATTTTGACTCCCTTTCCGCGAGCTCTTCCTGTCTCCTGGCAAATGCATGGGCTGAGTTCTCCTCTTGCGGGCTGTCTTTTGAGTCTGCTTCTTGCTCTTCGGGTAATTGAGGCGTCGAGACAGTAGCGGTATATTGCAAACTGTTGGGCGTATCCTCCCCTGAACAAATTGTTATTACATGATCGAATTCTTCTCCTCTTCACACTCGTATACCACAGACGCTACCCGTAAGGGCCCCGTCTCTTCAACGAAATATTGACAGTACTTACAGATATCTTGAGAAGGAAACTTGCGATTCTTAAGCTCCGGGCGCTTAAGTCTATCAGCAGCAGTCAGAGGTCTCTCTTTTTCTGCGTTCTTCTCCTCTTCAGGGAACAAAGGCTCATATTCATCAAGATCCTCAAGGGGAACCCCAGGCAAACGAAGACCGGGCATAGCTCCGTGGATGCTTCCAGGTCGACTCGAGGGTCTACTGTTGTTGGCGCTCGATGCGCTTCCGGATCTGTAGTGGAAATTTCCTTCTTCGTAGCTTCTGCGTTCATTCACTGGCGACACCGCGGGCTCGAGATTGTATCCAAATGGCTCTTTGGCAACCTCGTCGGATGCAAGAATAGGAGCGCTGTAATCGTCCTCTCCACCGCGGCTCAATTGGCGCTCAAGCTCCTCCGTGGATTCTGCGTAATCTGCGCCGTAGATTCTGCTAGAACGGCGTCCAACATTGTCTACATGAATAACGTCATCCTCAACTTCACTTTCTAGAGCTGTATCCGAAGGAGCATGAAGACTTCTGGAAAGTGTCTTCTCGAATTCGGCCTTCTCTGATGGTTCTGCAGCCGATGATTCCTTCCTCAAAGGCGAGTCCACATGTGTGTCCGAAGTATTCGAGTGCGAAACATGGTATCCGGATTGTGGGCGAGGAGAAGACATTCTCGAAGCGTATTCCTCGGTAGCTTGGAATCCAACTTGTTCGGAGGGAGTTCCAATGAGTTTGTGCGAACCTAGATTGTATTAGATTGCTGGGTGATTCATGCGCAAAGCACACAACTGTTCTCCTTACCAGATCCAGCTCCACGGCTGGCGGTTTCTCGAACAATCTTGTTCAGATCATCACTGCTCATAGCCCATTCTGGTCTGCCCTCCCCATACTGTCCAAGTTCTTTCTTAAAAAGTTCTGGATGTTTTTCGTAGTACGCCTTCTCGAAACGATCGTGGGGGATGACTCCGTGTCCGTAACGGCCACTAAGTAAATATTAGCAAATGCCCAAACTTGTTACGTCTGCTAGCAAGACTCTGCCAGAACTACTTGGTGGCTCTTACTATGCATCAGGTGGAATATCATGACCACGCGAGCTGGTCTTTCGGCCATGATGTCTGGGTTTCGAGCCGTCATTGTGGAATCCAATGCCAGGAGCATATGGCTGTGCAAACGGTGCAGGCGAAGGAGCTTGCACATCACCAGCATTCGGATACATTGGCACACGCTGTCCAATTTCCGGAATGCCATGCTCGCTTTCGGCGCTTGATGGAGGGCGTTCGGTGCCTCCGACTGAGGTCTGACTAGCAAAACTAGCCTTTGCCTTCAATGATCTGGCTTGAGGCTCCTTGTCGTCACCAGAAGGCTTGCCAATGCCATATGCCGCAGCCTGACCAGAATCCGTACGAGTAACCGTTGATACTCTAGCCTTCGCGCTGGAAACTGGCAGAGATGGTTTCGGGGCATGTAGCTTGAGATCATTGGCTACATTGCGAGTTTGTGTAGGAGAGGTGCCCAATTGTTCGTCCGAAGGGTTGGAGAATTCGGCATATTCGTTTCCTTCTTGCCCAAGGGATGGCAGAGTGACACTGGGAGGACGACGAGGCAGATCTGAGGCAGAAAGGGTTTCGCTGGAGTGCAGAGAAGACTTGCTGTGATTGCCGTGGTTTGCGAGGAAAGGAGTTTCGTTGAGAGGGGATCGAGCGAAACTCTCTCTGGAGGGCGAAATGGAGCGGTCAAGACGTCGATTGGCCGGGCGAGGAGGGATTTTAGGGAGATCGCTGCCAAGTGAGCTGCCAGCTCCAGCAGACTGGTCTTGTTGTGTGGTCCTAGTAGGACGAGGAGGTACTTGTGGCATGGCGGTCGACATTTTGCAGGATGTTTAGTTGTACGATTTGCAGTAGAGAAGTCTCGGAAGTTTCTGTCGTTGGGTTAGTAAAATCTGCTGGGCCCGAATCTGAAGCGAGCAGCAGTAAGTGAGGCAGATAGGACGGGTTGGGTGAGGAGCGATGCCGGCTCAGGCTGTGCAGATCAAAGATAAAGATGAGGCTGGCAGCTCTGTCAGGCCTGGCTCAGGAGGGTGTGCTGTTTATCTGAATTGATTGACTGAGCTTTGCAACTTGCTCACTGCCTGGTGACTGTTGAAAACGTGGTGCTGCTTTGCCAATGACTGACGAGAGCTGACTTGCTGGATGCAGTTGTGATACTGTGATACCAGACCGCTGTTCGGCTCAAGGTCTTTGTGACCCAGCATGTCTCGAGTATTTGCGTGGTTGCTGCAGGGGAGGGGAAGAATGAAGCATGGATAGTGCAGACCGACTTACTCGTGGTGCTCTAGCAATCGATGGCTGGCTGACTATTCACAAGCTCAATCATTGAAGCTGGAAAAAGCTTCAAAAGTGTGTATTGTAAGAAAAGTGGTGTTTTGATGCTTAGATCAGAGATGTAAAGAGAAGAGAGCGAAGCTGGGGAACGGTCGTGTCATATGGCTCAGGTCTACTCTAAAAACAGCTACTGATCAAGTAAGAGCAGAACCTGGATGTTCCTTTCCCCACGACACGGACAGGACAGGCGCAAAAGGCCCAGAAGGTGGGCCGCTTTCTTGGTTCACGATGCCCACCCATGACGAACTTAGCGGCATCATCAAAGACAGCAGTTGGCCAGCCAAAAGGACATGAAAGCCACCACTTCATACCTGTTTAAGACCACCGGCTTTTCCAACTGCATGTTTGACTCGTACCACAGATAAGAGCTCCCCCTTTTCCTTCAATTTCTTCATCTCATCCTCACCTGCTGTCTCTTACTGCAGAAAGCTCTGTTCTTCACTCCACCAAGTGCTCCACCTGATGCAATGCAATGCACACGATCACTCCAACCAGGGCGCCCTTCAGCTGTCCAATCCTGTTCCTCTGATTGGAGATCTCTGTACCGCAAAAGCCCACCGGTATGGCGCAGTCTGATTCGCCTTCCGTCGGTTGCCCCCCTGACCTGACCCGGCTTGTTAGAGGCAAAAGTTCTTCCCCCTCCATGCCCCGCTAGATGCCGAACTAGAACTTCCAGAACAAAGTAACGCTCTCTTGGTCTCGCCATCAAAAGAAATTTGAGAAGAGATCAACCAAGCTATTCGGACCAAGAATGTGGGTTGATGGTGTTGAGTGCGTTCAGAAGGGCATTGTTTGGGAACTTGATGTTTCTCATTCAAAGTTTCAGCTATTTCTAAAGAGCTAGAAACGCCCAGCAAAGCAATTGCGTTATTTCTCCATCTTTTTATTCCCTCTCTAAAATGATCAGCGGCTTCCAGACCCCTCCCCTCCCCTCCCCTCCCCTTCCACTTCCAAGCTTTCCATCGGAACCCCTCTGCAAAGACATCATATCACATCACTGCCATCACATCATCTCGGATTCTCGGGCACGCCGTATAACAAAAACGCAAGACCAAGTGACACGGCCAAAACGTTCCTACAGGGCAAAGTTGCTAGAATCTCAAAGCAGCCAAAACTCTTCAACACCACCTGACACCTACTGACATCTGTGCCTTGCGCCATCCCGCTTTCATCTCCTGTAACTCCAATTCCCCTAGCTACCTAGTCCCAGCTCCAATCCCTTTCCTTTTAGGTCAACCTACCTAGCTACTTTTTCCCCGCATCGAGCATGTCATGCGTAGATACAGATCTTGTCCGTACCTTACCTGCTGCCAATCATGCTTTTACTTTCTCAATACTAACTAAATGCCGCTTTCTTCTGCACTAAGAGCGAGAGAAGAGCTGATGGGAAAAAAGTGACGATGCGGATGTATGGGACCGAACCGTCAGGCTGGAATGCAGCGGCAAGGAGGGAAGGCTCGTGACGCTTCTTTACCGTGCTCTGATATTAGCTATGAGATAGCCATGAGATTGAAGTGAGATTTGGCGGTGAGCTGGACAGCTCTAAAAGTCTGTGTTGGCTTGCTCAAGTAGCTCTTGTGGTACAAAGCATCGTGGTCGATCTCCTTGCCAAACTATTGGTGAGGTCGAGTTGTACAAAAACTTTCGAGTTGCCAGAAGTCGGGAGAATGAGACTGGACTCTCGAGAGTTGTTTATTCTTTGGTGGTCAGCCCTGTCGTAATGAAGCACTTTATCATTCCACGGTCGCCGCAGCCTGTTCGTTACACTTGGAACGGATATCTTTTTTTTGACACATGTTCTCGTCTACTTTGGTGGAATTAAAAGCTGACAAGCTGTTGACTTTGGTTGGAGGCGGAAGTGTCCTAGGCATTAAGAATATCTTCGAACTTCCGATGGGTGATTACTGCGGCCGAACGAAACTTTCAGAAAGGTGCGTGCATCTCTCGGATCGAGCTAAGGGAATCATCGAGTAGGATAATCAGGATCAAGACAATTGCCCTTTTAGCACACATCACGGCCAGTGTCCTCATAGAATTTTGGACACCGAATCTCAAGAGCCAGCGCTGTCTTTTGGAAGCTAGGAGGTCCATCATGCCACATCAATGTCACATTTCGCTTTCCTTCTAGAGATCGGTATAATGCATCGAAAAAGACCATATCATCCATCCATCATTCGTTCATTCCCTGTCCTTCAGACCTCGTAACTCCCACATATGTACCCAACATCCTCAGTCCCCACTCAACCAAACACCAACTTAAAGACATCGTTGAAGATGAAGTAGCTTCCAGCACCGTCAGGGAGGAGTTGAAAGGCCTGGCTGTAGTTCATCGGTCTCTGCTCATCGTCGACCTGGAGTTATAACAAGTCAGCCATCATTTTCAAGCAGTGTTGTCCATGTAACCATACCAGAAGAGCCCCAGTGACGAGGATCAAAATTCCACCATGCTCTCCAGAAGGTTGTGCATCGAGGGTTGAGACTGCGTGCTTCACTTTCTCGAATGGGAGGTTCTATTTGCAGAGTCTGCTTAGCAAGCCGCGTCAGAATATGGAGGCTGGAGCCTTACTGAGAGCTTCTCGACAATTCCGGCAGAACCAGCAACTGATGCGGACTCGAAAGTCAACATGGAGTTGTCACGCTGCATCGCATTAGTGTTTGTCTGTTATAGAAGGACCGCCTCGGGCACTAACGTAGAGAGGAGCCAACTGCTTCCTGTCTTGATCAAACTGGTTGTAGTAGAACTCAACGAACTGCTCTGTAAAGGAACAGCGTTAGCTATCTTTCCAGTGTTTCGCAGATGTTTGTCGCCTGTGCATTCGAGGCGCTGATGTTTCCACCAAGTCCAGCAAGCTGGTCGTCCCGAAAGTGCGGTAAACTTACTTGCGATATCTGCGAAGTCTATCATAATATGTTAGCAAACACCCCTCATCTTGCGCGACAAGCTCTAAAGAAGCTGCAGAATGTGATCTCCGATAGAGCCCGAGGACTAGAGTATAGTACTTACTTGCCATCTTGCCGGTTCTTAAGGTATGATGCTTTGATAGTGTTTTTGGTCTGCGGTCGAGGGGTCTCTGTGTTGTTTTTGGCGGGTTGGTGGGGTTGCGCCTGCGCGGCGAGCTTGGTCACATGATGGGGCTAACGAGTTTAGCGTACTTTAAGAAGTCTCGCAAATTTATAAATTCAATCCGCTCTTTTCCAGCTTCAAGCACAATCAACCATGAACGCTTCACGTAACTAAGTATGACTATGGAGATATTAGTCTAGCTCGTTGTTCATCTCTGTTGCAATCATACTAATTCTAGGCCCCGATTTGCATGGCTTTTTCTGGTACGTTTCATTCTCCTACGTCAACTTACGCCCCCTTCTTTTTATCATGATGACCAAACTTCTGCCCTTAAGAACGGCCAACTGAACTCTCATGTTGATTCAAATCAATTCAAGCTCAACAGTCTGACAACTTTTCAAACCAAATGATCCTAGCTTTCTAGAAGTCTCTCAATGCTGAAGCGGATGCTAATTCAAATTGACAGATTAGGACCAAAGCAAACGTCGAGATTTTGAGCAAGCTAGGCGGTCTTAGGAGAGCACAGGGATATTATCCAGAGATACGGCAAGAGTTTCAGGTGCAGATTGGAAGCCAGTGAGACATTTATCAGTGGTTTGGCAGAAGGCTGAGGCTGGCTCTTTGTCGTTTTGTCGGCTGTCCTCAAGGGACCGCTAGCTAGCTGCTTTACACAGGTAGCAAATTGCATAGAGATACGCAAATGATACGCGTCATTTTCATGTAAACGCGCAAATAACGTGTCTGTCAATATGATGTGAATGAATGTCCTCAAACTGTCCCAGCACATTGCTTTTGCTCCTGGGTGTTACCCGAATTCCCTCTTCTTGGGCCGTCCGTGCCCGTGCCGCGCTCAAGCTCGCGGAAGGCGAAAGCGAGCCTTGACGAACCGCTCTGGAACATCAACTCGAGCAACCCCCAACTTGTGAACATCACCTTCGCTCTCGCAGAATCACACGCACAATCACTCGAGGAGCTGCGCGTGAAGTACCCTCGCTTGAGCTGAGGCACTAACGCTGCAGCACATTATTCTGTCGACTATCTCGACGGACCTACACTCCACGTTCAGCCTCTTCCTTGTCGTCCACCTCCGCCTTCTACTTCGCGGGCACCCAGATTCTTGGAAGCACCCAAAATATCCTACCAAAGTCACAACTCTTCTCGAGGACTTTGCAGAACCAATAAAACACACGCGCGCAGCTTTGATTGTCCTTTGATCCAACATGCCGTGCTTCAAAGGCATAGCAGTTAGCGTACATGCTGAGGGCGCTCCTCTGCCAGAATATTCGGTGCAGAAGCAGTCCAGGGTTTCACGCGTCAATACCTATATTCCAGTACCAAAACCTAAGATTCCCAAGGATGCTTCCTCCGATAAGGCCGAACCATCCAAATTCGCCATCTCCATTACCCTGCTCGTTCCTGGTCTCTCTGTCCCATATTCGACCCCGAAGCCAACACCCGAAAACCCACATCCTCGTGCCCAAATCGTGGGAGGTCTGCCTGGCGTAACTGGCTCGCGTGGAAGCTACAGTGGAAGCATCGGTCCCTACATACCCATTACGAAGTCTGAAAATGAGACTATTGCTGCCTACATCTACTTTGATGGCCGAGCTAAGGAGGAGGTTGCTACACTGTTGCGGCCTGGCGAGGAGACCTGGGTAAATTCACGATGGGTGCAGGTTCCTGCTTCTGAGGGTGGCGGTCTGGCTGAGAGAGAGTTCTTGTTCCGCGAGGTTGGGCTTGAGAGATGGCTAAATGGGTTGGATCTGGATGGGAATGATGCGGCGGCAAAGATTGAGAAGCGCAGACAAAAGTTCGAGAAGCGTCGCAGACGTAGGAGAGAGGCAAACGGAAGTGACGAGGACCTTGACCTCACCGGGGGTCAGTCGACCGCGCCCAAGTTTGGAGGGAGAGAAGTCCTGAGATATGGTGATGATGCGCAAAGCCCGGTGGAGAAGCTGGCAGACTTCGACGACGACGACCTTAGTTCAGACTCCGACGATGACTTACCAGAAGCTGCTGGACAGATCAAGGTCGCAATGTTCCGTGTACTGGCATCTGGAGAGATCAAGAGAGGCGAATATTCTCCACAGTTCGATGCTCATGACGACGACGAGGATAAGGGAAATGGTGAGGAGGCAGATATTGACCACACGACAAGTTTTGCAAAGCCAAAGACCCTTGATCCCAAGTCAATCAGCACCCAGACAGTCACGGGCATCGATGGACCAGACAAGCCTTTTGCAGTTTTCACATTCTTCTATCGCGGAGAGAGTAAGTAGCTTCACGTTATTTCCAGAACTCTGCTAATCATGTGGTTTGTAGAGCAATTGCAAAAGATGGGTATCTTACAGCCGAAGCCAGCAAAGGGTGCTGTAGCACCTACCAAGCGACGATCGACCCAACTCGACTTTTCGAATCTAGCTCCATTGAAGCAAGGCGGAACCGTTGGATTTTCGTCTTTTAGAGACAACGAACCTTCCACACGTCGTAACAAGAACAGAAAGAAGAGCAATGGTAGTGTTGGAGCAAGTGGTACTATGGAAGATAGTGACGAAGATGATGAAGATGTCGAGATTGTAGGAAAGATGGAGGATGTTGAGGACAAGGATGTAAAGTCCATGTTGAGTCCTGAAGATGCAAAGTTTACGGGCGAATTGGCAGACGGAGTAAACAGAATCAAGGTATGCGCTAATCTCCATTCTTTCTGACTGGAATTGACTAACTCCAAAATAGCTCAAGCGCCAGCATTCTGCCGAGCCTCTCAATTCCAATTCCCGCAAATCGCCTGCATCAGCATCTACTTCAGTTGGAGCAACTCCTCCTGCTGAAACCTCATCTTCCACTGCCCAGCCTCAACTACTTCCCAACAACGTATTTGGTGGCAGTCTGACAGACGAGTCCGTTGTCGGCAGCCCCCTCAAGAAGCACCGGGCAAGCTTATATGATATCGACAACGAAACCATGCAGAAGCGACTCGGTACCGGCTTTTCATCGTCAGGTGGAGACGTTGTAGCTACAGCCGAAGCTGCGCAGAAGCCTCTTCCGCCGGCGGACAACAACATGGAGGATGAGGAGCTATGAACGGGGAGCAGAGATACAGGAGAAGTAGCATTGGACCAACACAGTACTAGCCATTCTTGCTTGGTTTAGATACACAGGCAGAGAGATTGGAAACCACACATTTAGGTGTGGTGTTGATTTTCTACGACGAAGAAACGAAGAATGGGCTGTGGATAGCGAGTGAGCGAAGCAAGCGAACAATTCTTGTGGCTATGGAATCTGCACTCTGAGAGAGCTGCACATATACGGCCCCTTTGTAACGAAGCCCTACTTTTACAATACCCAGGAGCAAAGCATCCGCTTGGGGATGAAATTTAGCGTCCAGGGTGCATTTGATAATGAAAAAGAATTATGAATGAAAAGTATTGTGCTTTTCTCCTGACATGTGTTTAACTTCTCGTTTCCAAGTGTCCTAGATCCTGGATAACAAGCAGGCCTAGTCGTAAGCCTGAATACCGCAAAGCAACAAAAGTCGCGAATCGCTATTAAGACATCCATGCCACCGAGGGTACAAGTACTTCTGCTCGAGTCAGAATAAGGTTCTCGAGCCTCCCAAACATGCGGGGATGCGGCGAAGAGGCGGGGCGTCGGATCAAATGCTTCTTCTGAACATCAACTCCTCCCTTCTTGGTAAGATGACGCCTCGGAGTTGAACGCCGTCCCTTGCTATTTCTTACTCTTCCATGTCAACTCCGTCTTCGTACCTCTCATCAGGCAGCTGCATGCTCAAATAGTTTTGAAGCCCTAGTTCAGGGATATATCTCGAAAACAAATTGATGGCGATCGACGTTTTATGCTGTACTCTGCTTTTTGGAAATTGGACCCCATTTTCGTACCGCTCTTGATTCAATAGCAAAATGATTGTTCAGATACTGCCTTGTTTATGTTTGTTTGGAGCTTTGCACTTCTCGTTTGCAACCGAGCAGAAAGTACTGAAGTATGGGTCTGGGAAGTCAAGTCCGCTTGATGCGAAGCTGGAGGAATTGGTGAAGGATTGGCTGAAGCAATGGCATGTACCTGGGATCTCAATTGGTGTTGTTGATGAGGACGAGATGTGGGCTGAGGTGAGCTGAATCTCATACCACGATCCCTCAATTTATCATATTGATATTCCGTTTTGAAGATCTGAGGGAGTTCCAACTCAATTTTATTTGCTGTGTTTTTGTCCTCTTCTTTACTCGTGAAAAGGAGGATATCCAATGACTCAAACCTCAGGGCTACGGCATCGCCACGCTCCCCTCAACCCCCGTCACTCCCTCAACACTCTTCTACGGCGCCAGCACCACCAAAGCCTTCGTAGCAGCCGGCATGTCACTTCTCGTGACCGACCCCTCAAACTTCACGTCCCTAACCTGGACAACACCCGTCTCATCTCTCATCCCGGATGACTTCGTTCTCGAGGACGAGTGGCCGACGAAGCATATCACCATCGAGGACATCCTATCTCATCGGACGGGCATGCCGAGACATGATATGAGTTATGGGGGGACGTATGAGGGGAGGAATTCTACGCCTAGGGATGTGGTGCGGGCCTTGAGGTACTTGCCGATGACGGAGGAGCCGAGAGTTCGTTTTCAGTAAGTTGTTCTCTTTTCTACTTTGAGATGATGTTTGAAACTTGTGAGATGATCTTGGAGCTTTGGAAAGACGCCGTGTTGACATTTATAGGTATTGCAATATGATGTATGTCGTTGCTGGACATGTGATTTCCACGTTGACTGGGAAATCACTGGAAGAATTCTTGAAAGAGAGGGTTTGGGGACCTTTGGGAATGAAGTCTACAGTGAGTTGAGGCCTTTCAATATCTGTATAGATTGTTCTGAAAAGTGTTGCGAATTCAATTTTCTTCTCGAGAATAGAGGAGTAAAAAGCTCAAATTGAGAGTCCCGTTTCTTGTTGGGAAGTGATCATTTGTCTAACAGAAAAACAAAAAACCAGTCCTTCTCCAATGAAGACGCCATCTCTGGCCCCGATCATTTCGCTCAAGGTTATGTCTACTACAAAGACGAGCACCTCCCAGTCCCCTACGAAACGGATTTAGTCACCAATGCTGCTGCCGGATCCATCATTTCCAACGTCCTTGACTACTCGAAATGGCTCCACGCTCTCATGCACAGATCATCACCTATTTCAAAAGAGGGATACCAAGCCCTATTTACATCACGTATGGTCCAAGAACCCACAGATGAACCATCTAGTGGACCCAAATCCTATGCTTTAGGCTGGGATACCTCGAGTTACAAGGGATATCAGTTCTATGAGCACAGCGGAGGTGTCGAAGCGTTCGGCTCGCATGTTATCTTCTTTCCGGAGCTGAAGTATGGGCTGTGTGCTTTTGGGAATACAGGCGTGACGTCGAACATTGTCGAGTTGAAAGCTCTATGGCATCTGATTGACGAGAAACTTGGAATTCCGGAGAAGGAGAGGTTTGATTGGGATGCTAAGTAAGCCAAAATTCCCCTCCCCTTCTTTGCTATTCCGAGTCTTGAAGATCACACATTAGAAGCTGTCAAAAACTAACACATGCCAGATTTGACAAAGCTCTGAAACAAAGAGCCGACGAGTACGACAACGCCACCAAGATATTCTACCCAAACACCCCCTCTCCACCCCTTCCAGCCACTCTTCCCCTCGCCAACTACACTGGTACCTACTTCCACCCCGCATACCGCAACTTGACGATCTACATGAAAGACGATATCTTGCATGCCGACAGACTGGACGCGTCCTGGCAGATAGTCGTGGATTTCAAGCACGTATCTGGAGACTACTTCATGGCTTTTGCGGACTCGGTGAATGCGCCAGGCTTTATATTCAAGGGAGCTTTGCCTGCGGAGTTCAAGGTGGGAAGTGATGGGGTTTCGAAGAGCATTGGAATTGCGCTTGAAGGAGAGATGGGGCTGGATGCGAGGATCTGGTTTGAGAGGATTTGATTGTCTTGATGATTATGGCAATGAGAATGAGAAGGTACAGGGCTATACATATGAGCAAAAATGGGTTTGTAGATCTGAGCCATGCATGATATGGAGGCAGATAGTCATACACCTTTCTTGATACTACATACACACAGATACACTGGGCAGAAATGTCATGATGGATTGATTTTTTTGTTCTAGGCCATCGACCATCTTCCTAATATCTCATAATTGAGGTTCTGGAGCTTGATCAACCGAGATATATAGTTGAGTAGAACTAAAGGCTTGTCAAAGCACAAATCCAAACCCGCGTGAGACCACACGCACACTACACATTACCCGTGACGTAGAAGTGATATCCGTCCAAAGACCACCAAACTTACTCGATATCCTCATGAACTTTGTCATAAGACAGGTTCATTGTTTCATCACTCGCCTGTACTTTCTACATCCCCTCCAAACTCTCATCCAACATAACAAATTTACAAAACCTCCCACCACATCTCCGCACCAAACTTCAACAACACAAAATGTCCCAAAACCGCACCCTCGGCTCCTTCCTCTACGACGAATCCATACCCCTCACGATCTGGGTCGAACCCTTCACGTACACTACAAAACCACCATACCGACCGACCGACCGCCTTGCCTGGAGACTCTTCCCATTCTTCTCCTTGATTTTCTACGCTATTTTCGCCTTCATGCTATCTATGACTATACAACGCAGCATGGTGGAATTTTTGGCGAAGATGACGTTGCGCGAGAGGGAAAAATGGTTGAGAAGGGCCTGTAAGGTGTATGAGTTGGAAATGAGGGTGGAGGATGGGGATGATGGTCAGTGGGGAAAGAAAGATGGTGAGGGCAAGCAGCTCAGCGATATCGTGTAATTGAAGTCTTGAGTGGAGAGTTCTGCATCGCTGTTGTGAGTAGATAGGTCCGATGGGCGAAAAGGAAAGAGACTTGCATAATGATCCACAAGTCATGAGATCTCTTTCTCCTCTACAACAAATAAGCAGAGAGTATTACCACAAAAATGACGACAAACTTATAATAGTCTTATGTGCATGGTTTCAGTTCTACTAATTATGCATAATCGTAAGCTCAAACTCATACATTAAGCAAGATGTTTCTGTGAAAATGGTCATGGCTATATTCCTAGATGTGGAGAACGAGCGCCGTGCTTATGGGTGAGAGATGCCTCTCACCACTAACCACCTACCCCGCGCGGAATAGACAGACGAGGATTTTCGGCAAAGCTAGCTCGGCCTCCTCATGATGTGTGCTTCAACTTGTGCTATTTTTTCTTCTCTCCCTTTTGGTTTGGTCTGTTGATGCGTAGTATTAAGCGAGATGTGACTTCAAACTTGTGTCTTGAAAGTCACCATTTGACGACCTGGGCAAATTTGGAGGCAGAAAGAAGACGAGGAAAGATAATTAACGCAAACGTAATATACCATTTGCGATTGAAAGAGAAGTTTTCAATGACTTCTCCTGCTCTTAAGAACTGCTCACTACGAGGCAGTCAGACCATATCAAATGCTGACTCTTGTCTCTGTCAAACCAATCCAATGCACCAGACTGTGCCAATCCAGCCAAATCCCCAGACAGAACCAAGCCTTACGCCGAATAACATAATGGGTTTACTCCCTCACAATATCCAGATCATCGTCCGAGTCATTAGAGTCATTACCACCACCCAGTGGTGTCTTTCCGACAACCTCACCACCGAAGCTCTCCCTCCCAGCTTCCCTGATACCCTTCTCAGTGACGAATCTCGTCTTCTTCTTGACAGGAGGCTGACCCTCTTTACTGACATTCTCGCCATTCTTCATCTTGCCCAGCTGTTTTGTCAGATCAGAACCCCAGCCCACAGCCGCCGAGCTGGATACAGTATTCGTGCGCTTCCTTTTGATAGGACTGAGTGCTACATTCTCGGCTTTCCCGCCTAGGAGACCGAGCTTTCCTGCGTCTGGAGGCGCTTCTGCTTGTGAGGAGCTATACATGTCGCTGCGTGATGGAGCAGCTGGGTCGCGTCGCCGCATGTACTCTGCGCCTTGCCCACTGCCTATGGTTCCAAGTTTGCGCTCCAACTCGCGTTCCTTCTCTTTTGCTAGGATACGCCGCGTCATGCGCTCTTCTTTCGTGGAGCCACGGTGGAAGGCATCGGGGTCGAAATCGACATCGTCAAGCATACTGACTGTGCTTTTCTTGCCGATGAAGATCTGGGTGTGACTACTCCTGTCATAACGTGTGGTTTTGTCGTCCTCTTTCTCCTGCTTGCTCTTGTGCCTGAAGTGAGATGCCGAATCTTGTGTGAACTTCCCACTTCCTCCTCCACCTCCGCCATAGCGACCTTTGCCAAACCCCATGGTATTGACTTCCATGCGATTCGTATGAGTCTTGTTGAGAGTGAGATTGACGTGGAAGTCGCAGAACTCGGTGTGCCTTTTGTCGACCCAAGCATCGCAGGTTTTGCCATCCTTCTTGACACTCTTGCAATAGCCAAGATCTCTTGCTGTCCCCACCTCGAGAATGGTATCCGCATTCGAATTTAGTGTCAAGCTGAATTTTCCTGTGGCTTCCTTTCCCTTTGGTGGAGGCATGAACTGAGGATTCAAAATAGCTATGATTGTGCCAGGGGTGTATTTCCAGAACTTGTCGAAAGCGGTATCAAATAGAAACAGATCAAGCTCCCACTTGAGATCAGTCAAGGCCATCACCATAAATTTCCCTCTATTCTGATTTTTGGCATTGGCACTCGGCTGATGTGCCTTTGGCTCGGTTTTCCGAGATATAATCCCGAAAACAACAATGTCCTCTTCTATGTCTGGCCCTGAAAAATCCGGAGCCTTTACTATCTTCAACAGGTCCGGAATGAGAAACGTTTTCTTTCCAGTAAGCATTCGCGTAAGGTCGGGATGAGGAATGATTCGTTTCGAAAGATGTTGTGCTGAATATGGCTCAAACTGGGAGGCATCTGCTTCAGATTCTGTAACTTCTTGCGGGTTTTTGGCCATATCCGGTGCTCTCCTCGAAAGTGGTTTTGAGGACGTGGCCGAAGTCCTTGAATCTGACCTCCTCTGGAACGAGTCTGTAGTATCTACACTTGTACTTCTCATCGCAGATCGCAGGTTGGGTGCGCTTCTACTAGGTGTTATCCCTAATTTTGTGCCTAAAACTTCGTCCCTGGTGAACTCTGGCGCTACCCGGGAATTATCTGGCAGCTCAATAGCGTTCTCTCTGAACTTCTGCATCTTCTGGTGATCAATATCAAATCCTGTGCTTCGATTCTTCCTAATCCGTTCCTGCCTCTCCTGCCTTTCGAGATCTTCAGACCTTGAAGCTGCTATCCTTTCACTGAATGTCATGGGGCGATCTTGATTCGAAGCGTTGTTTGACGGAGTAGCAGCTCCCTGGGCACGACTACTGGCTTGCGAGCCTGCCCTCTGCAGAAATGGCCCTGCTAATCTTTCCGTCGATATCTCATCTCTCTTCTTGAGGCTTGGCGCACGCTTCAGCGATACATCGCTACCACGTAACCCCTTGTCAATTCCCAATAAAACCCTTCCTGGTGACCGTTGTACCGTCGGAGGCTGCGTCCTTCGAATGGGAGATACTGGCACATGCACTTCAGGCTGTGCCCTTGCCTTCTCCAGCCGCTCTTCACGCAATCCTGCGATCCTCGACTGTGCACGACTTGCTGCCGCTGAAGTCGCCCTCTTCAATTGTGCTGAGTCGGACCTTGCCGCTTCGTTATCTGATTCCGAGGCTTGCTTCGTCTTTTTCTGCAGCTTCTTGAGCTTCAACCGTGCCTGTATCTCCTGCAATTGAAGCTGTAGGGTTTCCTCATCTTCATCGTCATCCTCATCATCCATATCTGACTTCATAAGCTCTTTGGCGCGATTTCGCATGGAAGCCGAGCGCTTTATTGGCGAAGGGGAGGGAGAGGCGCGTTCCGCCAGACGTCGCAGTCGATCGCGACCTCCAGGCGTGCTGAGAAGGGCATCATGAGGAGATCTCGGAGGCCATTCGGGATTTGCCATGGCTGGTTGAAAGCAGTCAGTTGCCCGTCTGGAGGACCTCAAAAGGCTGTACTCACGTTGAGACATCACAAGAACGCGGTCGGGCCATCAGGTAAATATGTTACCGTCCGTATGCAAGACTTCAGATGTTATGAAGGATGCATTCACCTCCTTGCAGGGGTTGAAGTATATTGATCCATGCGTTAATTTTGAGCGTGAAGAGTTCGCGCAAATCGATCGCTCTAGGGATGAGACTCTGCGAGAGGGTCGTCCTTTCCGTGCAAGGTACAACTGAGACTTTGAGCACTAATCTGGAGTCGCATGGTCCAGTCTTCGTGGTGATCACAAAATCTTCATCAGTTGTCGTTCTAGGAGTTCCTCCCAATTTAGCGACGCGTTCTGACACGCTTTTCGACGCGTCTTCCAAGGGTATCACTTAAGCTTGTGCATTACATCTTCAACAATTCGTAACACCAAAAGATCAACAATACAGCAAATTTTGGACCTGAACCAGTATCTGGATTTTGGTCAAAATGAAGACTCGAGGAAGGCCGTCGACGAAAAATGCAAAAGCAGCAACAGAACCCAAGGCTCCAGAATCAACAGCTGCAAAGGTTCAATTAAGCACCGAGTCAACCAACCCTCCCCACCTATTTATTCTTCCGAAAGACCTCAGCAAAGATGCACGAATAGTCACTCTCGAAAACCCGAGATACTTTAGTGACGATCGATATATTATATGCCCGGAACGAGGATTTTTCGAGTTTACTAAGGTTGCTGCGCCGAGGACGACTCCAAGAAGTTGGCTCCTCTCAGCGGCAGAAGGGCCCAAGGACGGGGAGAAGGCAGGGGAAAAGGATGACAATATCAAAGAACCGGAAGGCTATGTGATGAATACTGCAAGCCTTCTCGTTGCGACCCCAATTGATCCACTATTCATGGTTCTATCAGCACTTGCTCCTTTGCAGACCACGAAGTCCTCGGAACCTACAAAGAAGTTGTTTTTGTCAGGCTACGACTATTTCGAGAAGATGTCCAAGGCCTCCCCACACTTTGCGAATTTCTCCAGAATTGAGGTAACGCGGCAATTGTTGGAAAGCAGGATGGCAGCCGTGTGCGACACAGTGGAGGCTGGAGACGAGACTATGTACCGCTTGAACGAGGAGAAGCTGTTGGGAGAACTATTGAAGAAGGCGAAAAAGATGACCGAGAAAGGTTTACCTGCAAGCATGGAAGAAAAGCTCGTGAGGAAAGCTCTGGACCCACCAATGCTCAGCATAAAACGAGATGACAGCTCATTATCTGAGCTAGCCCAAGAGGACGGTGCAGAAACTCCTGATACCCAAGTAACAGCATCTGATACAGCTGCGAGTTCCTTCTCAGAAGCATCAACATCAGCAACCTCATTCTCGGAAGACTCGCAAGTTACTGTCACAGTAGACAAGCCGGCAGAGCAGTCTCCCATTGATGCTCCAGACGGCGTTGCTGAACTTCTTCGTCTCCGGACTGCTTTATTATTCATCTGCTCAGCATATCTTGCACCTCACATCACCGAGAGCCTCAAGAAAATACTTTCTACTTCGATCTTGACCGTCGACTTTGGCCCACTGGACGCACATCTTGCTCATTTGGCAAAGTTACGGCAAGAAGCGCTTGCTTCGCGATCCCTTGGCGACTTCTCAAGGAAACGTTCTATGGCAGCTGAAGACGGAGAGACTCGTGCTGAGAAGAAGAGGAAAGCGGATGAAGATGAGAAGAGGAAGAAGGCTAATCAGAGCAAAGGGGTACAGGCGCTTAAGAAGGTCAATGTGTCCGGGATGAAAAAGATGAGTGATTTCTTCAAGAAGAAATAAGATCTGTTTGGGTATACAATTGGGTATGGCGTTGGATGGAGTGGGATATGAAATCGGATTGTGTCTACAATTTCAGGACTATGTATGACTGATTGTAGGATAATGTCAGGAAACCAAGCACGAGACGCTTTGACGTTCTCTTTGGGCCGCGTAGATGCCGACAGAATGAAAACTTTGTGAGATTCTTGGATTTCGGATATTTTCATGCATCATCTCACTCCCCTTCCTCTCCCTCTTGTACCTCCAAGTCCCCTTCCGATACCCGTTCCTATCCTTCCAGTCTGAGAAGAACCCCTACTTGAACCTGTCAAACTGCCCCCAGCAACATATCCAGTCCCACTAACACTGCCCCTCCCAGTCCCTCTTCCCCGGCCTCTACCCCTCGTACCCCGCACTGTTGTTCCAGCCTGTCTCTGCCTCTCTTCGTCCTCGGCTCTCCGTCTGGCCTCTTCTCTCCTGCTCTCTTCTTCTGCGGCCCTTCTCTCAGCTGCCTGTGCTTTCAGTACTGTCTCGTTCTCCATATCCGTCACGTCCTGACTTGCGCCTTGCCAATTGGGATTCAGTATCAGTCGTTGATTGTGTTCTGTTTGCGAGAGAATCCGGATCCATGTGTTGAGAAGCGTAGATGCAGATGTTACAGTGCGCGAGACCGTCTGTGTAGATATGTCAGTAAAGGTCTATTAGTCTGCAGAATGTGGAAGCGCCGTACATCCATATTCCCCTTCGCTGTCTCTAAGCTTGAAACGACCCCTTCTATAACTTCATTGATACTTCTTACGCTCTCTAGCTCTCTCTGCAGAGTCGCCTCCCTCGCCTGCTCTGTATCATATTTGGATTCAGCGTTCCTCGGCGCTTGCGCATTGCTGTCTGCGTGCTTAGTGGGGAGTTTCTGAGTGGTTTTCGAGGTGCGGGAGGGGGACGCAAAGAGATCTTCATTGTCGGAGTCGGAGAGATCCAATTTGCCAATATCCGGAGTAGACATTTTTGCAAGATATCTCGATTATGTCTTGTTATTGTTGCTTTTCAAACAGGCCCAAATAGGAAAAAGTGACGCGTTTGGACGCGGTTATTGAAGTGTTGACATTGACAGCGAAACACAGGGGCACGGTCCATCCCGGCACTGGTGCTAGCCTTGTTGTCTTTGACGCTAATGCCCAGCCTCTTCCAAGTCGAACCTCAACCTCTCGAATTTCCAGGTTGCTTCCGCTACCCCATAACACAACCACATTTTTCGCAACTTCAGGTTGCCAAATGTCACGAAATTAGTTTGCGACATTGCAATCGTATCCATTGCTTTGTATCGCCTATCATTACGAGTATCCTGCTCCGGTCCAACGTCTGCATCTCGCGCTCTTGCAACATCCCATCCCTTCGAACGCCAGGATCCATTCAAAGGCGCCCTTCCCAGGAACTCCATCCTCCTTTGCAATCTCTGAATTGCGTCGAGCACCCTCTCAAGTCGCTTTAACAATTCAATACATTTGCCCAAAATGGCAACCGCATTCCATGCAAGAACTCCAGAACCTCCTTCCTCCATCCGCACACCAGGAACCCCAAGACTGGGAGCCTTCGACGACAACTACCAGCCATATACTCCTCGAAAGTCTGCCCGGGTCCAGCAAAGATCTCGAGATGCGCAGACTCCACCCCCTCCCAGCCGTCGTACGCAATCTTCAAATAATGCATCTACTCCAAAATTGAGTCCCGCACCAACCTCTCCTCAGACCGCGTCCAAGAAGCGAACTCCAAGAAATTCACTGTCGACCGGCGGAAGACGCGTCTCTGGTGCGCTCACCTTTGATTCTATGAGTTCAGCTGCTGCCTCGCTTGGTCTCCCTACTCCAACAACCACAAGAACCACTTCGAGAAAGACGAACGCTGAATCTTCTTCTGCTCTTCGCAACAACGGCATGCTACCGACCCCCGCAAAGACACCTAACGAACGGCCAACACAAGTTGCTCCAGCTGTTCGCTCTATTGCTCGCAACTTATTCCCTGTTCGCTCTGGCTCCGACGAAGAAATCATGCCTTCCTTGAAGAAGAAGGGTCGCAAGTACAAGGGCTTCACTTTGGATAGCTTCGAGGCCGAGGAAGATTCCACGCCTATTCAGATCTTCACTGACTCCCATGACCGCGTCCCCGAGGTTGATCTGAGCCCCGAAAATCCATTCTATGGCGAGTCAAGTCGATCTATTCCTGAGCCCACGAAGCGTTCTAGCAAGCGCAGAAAGGTCACTGTTCCTGGTGAAGGTGAACACACTGTCGAGGAGCTTGAGCAACGCGAGGATGGTTTGGTCTACGTGTTGTAAGTTAATCTAATTGTCACATGTTTTACAAAGCTAATAGATCACCTTGTAGCCGTGGCAAGAAAGTCTTTCGCAAGTTTGGTGATAGTGAGGACGGACCCCAAGGCAGTCAATCTCTGGCTGAGGACTCTGAATCAGAGGAGGTTGAAGACGACGAAACTCTCACCAGCACTCTGCGCCGTCCATTGACTCGGTCCTCGATCAAGCCTCGTCTTCTCTTCCCCACTGCTGAGCAGTCCAGGGCTAGAGAGGCAAAATCTCACAACACCGAGGACGAGGAAGCTGATACTGATATCGAAGAGCCAATGGATGGCGTCTCTACTCCATATGATCAGGTTAATGAAGTCGCTGCTACGCCAAAGGCGCCCAGATTCGGCCCTGTCACCCCTCCCACCACCGCTCGTGCTACTCGATCCAAGAAGGTTGAGCTATGCAGTTCTCCAGCAGGCCCAACTAGCGACAAGGAGTACGAATCTACATCTCCAATGATCCGCAACCGCCGAACCGCCAGCGCCAAAGTCAGCCCATTCGACCAATGGCAACGCGTCAAGCCGGTCAAGTCATCGCCAAAGGGAAAGAAGAGAGAGGGAGAGGCTATGACTCGGGGCAGTGGGGATAAGAAGCTTCGGGGACGTATGTAAGGATTTTGGAGAATGTCCTTGGTGGTGATTTTTCGACCTTGTTTTAGTAGTACATTCGGAAGCGTTATTCATCCTTTTGAGGACTAGGGGGCGTTTTGAGTATTATCATATGTCCTCAGAAGACTTCACGACATTGGAGGCAACGAAATGGCGGTATTGACAGATGGGGTAGAACGGGGCTATTCAGAAGTAAGGTCTTGAACCTGTTACTTAGCTATAGGCTCCCGAGAGTTGGTACAATAAGACACCATAATAATAAACATATTAAATATCCTCACCCACTAGTGAGTGAAATGTCGCCTATGTCGTTTGTGGTCTTTAAAAATGGCTTGCATACTGCGTAAAATCTGCTTTCATCTACTAGATAGACTGTATTTTGGAGACATGTCTTGGCCGATATGTCGGTGATGATTGCTACAAATGGAGTAACGACAGCTCGCTTTTGAGTTGTGAGAGAACTGCCCAATTCATCGTATCTCTTGAATATCGAGCGAGCGAGCGATCAGGAACTATGCCCTTCTCGTTAGACTCTCTCGACGTACATAATAAGAAGTTGAAATTCCCATGTTCAATTCCGCCATCGGACGCCACCCCACCAAATCCAACCCCGCCAAAGAAAACATCCCGCGGGCGAGGCTGTCGTTCCACAACTCTCAAAGTTGATACCCCTCTTCCCACCTCACTTCTACGAACACAATTCCAACCTCACAGATTTCCTAGTCCTCTGGTTCTTCTCAATCTCCTCGACCCCCAAATCTAGGCAAGATGCATATTCTCGTAAGTCTTCAATTGCTCACAGTTCACAACTCCCGACCATGAGAAGACAAGAACTGAGAATTCTCTAGGTAGTAAACGACGACGGACCACCCTCCAACCAATCCTCCCCCTACGTCCATTCCCTCGTAAAATCCCTCCAAGAAGCCGGGCACATCGTTTCCGTCGTCCTGCCACACACACAGCGTTCCTGGATCGGGAAAGCGCACATCATCGGGCAGACCGTCAAGCCAACATATTTCCATCCTGGAACTCTACACCAAGACGATGGCACGACACATTCGAGACCCTTAGCAGCGGGTGCAGAAGAGGAAGAGGAGTGGGTTCTCGTTGACGGAACACCTGCGTCTTGCGTACAGATTGGCCTGTACCATTTCTTCCAGGATCGTGGCCCTATAGATCTTGTCGTCAGTGGACCAAATTATGGCAGGAATAGCACGGCGGTGTTCAGTTTGTCGAGTGGGACGCTGGGTGGTGCGTTAGAAGCTGCGGTATGCAAAAGAAGGGCAATTGCGTTGTCATATGCGTTCTTCTCGCGGAATCACGATCCAGAGATCATTGCTGGGGCGTCGAAGTTATCCGTGAAGCTGATCGATTACCTTTACAAGAATTGGGGGGAGGGCGTTGATCTGTACAGTGTCAATGTCCCGCTGGTGGAGGGCGTAGAGGGAAACAAGATTATGTGGACCGACATGCTGCAGAATTACTGGTCAGAAGGTAGCTGTTTCCAGGAGGTTACTGATGAGGAGGGAGATGCGGATGAAGAGGAGCAGAAAATCAGAGAGCGCGAGGGACAGAGCTCGGAGAGGACGAACGGTGAGAAGGTTACAAGACATAAGCACAAGCATTTCAAATGGGCGCCTCGCTTTACAGATGTTTACAAAAGTGTGGAGGACGCGCCTCCTGGGAATGATGGCTGGGCTGTGAAGGAGGGATACACGAGGTAAGTTTGCCCTGTTCTGATAAACAACAAGAATATTTTGACTGACAATATGGACAGTGTTACGCCATTGAAGGCCAATTTTATGCATGCGGCAGCACAGACGCAAGGGGAGCTGAAGCTGTGAGTGTGGTGATGCATAGACTTGGAGCATTTAGACGATGTTTAGACCAATACAAGAACAATCTCCACAGACCACTTCACTTGCCAGTTGCAAAGTACACTTCTGACGAGGAATCCCAGGCCAACTTCACTTCCCAATGTAAAGACACTTTCAATAAGCGAGTCGCGACCATCTCAACCTTCTGCATCCAAGAAGCATTTCTACGCTCTAGTCGATTACGAAGACGCCTATGTCCAACCACTCATTCTGGAAGCCATTCAATCTCGACTGGACCCCAGCTCATACACCATCATATCAACCCTCTCCGACCTCCCCACCCCCTCAAGTCCTTTTCTCCAAATCAGCTCTTATGAAACACTCCCTTTCGAACACATCCTCTCACACTCTACTACATCTTTCATTAACGCCTACATAATCCGCAAAGCCCTGATCCGGAAACATTACCTCAGCACTACAGCCTACAACTGGACAACCAAGAATCCATGTTCTATCCTAGCTACGAATGTCAAGCCAGCTTGTGAGTTTGAAGTCGATTATGCGGAATTCCTTGACGATGCTTTGGTGGAGGCGTGGGAGTTGCAAGAGAGTTGGAGGAAAGGGGAAGGACTGAGTAGGGAGGAGAGAGAGTGGTGGATTTTGAAGCCCGGTATGAGCGATAGAGGGCAAGGGATTCGTTTATTTAGCAGTGAAGAAGAATTACAAGCAATCTTCGACGAGTGGGAGGCTGAGAGGCCAGACTCTGACGACGAGGATGAGGACGAGGAAGAAGACGGTGCAAGCAAAGCCAGCGAAGGAAAGGGAAAAGGAGAAGCAGAGGGGGGTTTCATAGTAACCTCCCACCTCCGCCACTTCATCGCCCAGCCCTACATCCACCCACCTCTCCTCCTCCCAGGAAACCCTCGCAAGTTTCACATCAGAACCTACGTCCTCGCAATCGGCTCCTTGAAAGTCTACGTCTACAAGCCGATGCTTGCTCTCTTCGCCGCTACCCCATACGTCCCTCCCTGGTCCAGCACATCAGACGACACTACAAGCGCAACCACGGATCTCTCTCCGCACCTCACAAACACTTGCCTCCAAAATGGCGCCCACTCCGGCTCCGTCCTCTCCTTCTTCTCCATCCCAGACTCGCAACTCCCATTGCAACAGAAAGAAGATATCTTCTCCCAGATCTGCGCCACAACAGGCGAGATCTTCGAAGCAGCAGCGCGAGGCATGAGCGTACATTTCCAGACGCTGCCGAACGCATTTGAGGTTTTCGGGCTGGACTTCCTGGTTGATGAGAAGGGCACGGCATGGTTGTTGGAGTGTAATGCGTTTCCGGATTTTAAGCAGACGGGAGAGGAGCTGAGAGGGCTGGTTGGGGGGCTTTGGAAGGTGGC